>JAASGW010000501.1:0-22864 GCA_023334395.1 Phytopythium sindhum | reverse complement strand
CCCCCCCCCCCCCCCCCCCCCCCCCCCGAATCTCCTTGATAGTTCGAGAGTATAATCTCTTCGTTGCCTGCAGGGCGTATGAAAGATCGCATTGAGTGGCGAGGCCAGTGTTCGGGTGCTTGGCTATTACAGATTGATGGGCAACGAAACATGTAGCGGCTAGCACCAACACAAGAGCGGGTTCCTTTCTACGCAGTGCACCCGAAAACTCCAGTAGATATCGACTGGCAGCGCGAGTCGACGCTCAGGCCCGGCTGAGCCAGCGGGCAGTTCCCGAACACGGTGCCTGCACACACGGGGCGCTCAGCGCAGAAGGTGCCAGTTCCGACGACGCTCACAGGCACTGTCCCGTTGATTCGACAGCTTGCTGCAGCAGTCGACGGCGGTTGTGGGCCGGGTCGACATCCGTAGACTCCTGTTCGAACGATGCCGCAGTGTGATCCATCTGGTAGACCAGGCTGAGCGCCCGGGCAGGCGCCGTCGTCGCGGTGCGAGCTACAGATGTAGAACCCAGGCACGCAAAACATACCTTCCACGCCTTCGACACTCACGGGCGTCGCGTCACCGACGCAGAATGGCATTAATGACACCCGCAAGAACAAGTTCGGCGACGTTGGGGGATAAATAGTTGGCTCTGGTGCCGTCGGAAGTGTCGTTCCCAAAGCTGCTGATGTAGGAGGTGCTGTTGTAGCGGCTACACATGGTGGCGAAGTTGACGGCGTGTGGCGAAGAGCTGGAACTGGAAGTGGCTGCTCGCAATCATCAGACCCGTCGCTGGCATCTACGTGGTCGGCTAGCGTGGATTGAACCGGTGTGGGCGGCTGTGGAAGTGGCTGCTCACAGTCGTCGGATCCGCCGTGAGCGCTAAGGAGACCGCTCAACGATAAGTGAGTAGGTGTGGTCGGCACTGAAAGGGGCTGATCGCAGTCATTGGAGCTATCGTAGGCATCTACATGGTCGGCTGATGCGGGTTGAGCGGGCGTGGCTGGCACTGGAAGGGGTTGCTCGCAGTCATCGGATCCGTCACGAGCATCTAAGATGTCGGCCGATGAGGAAATTGACGTGGTTGCCTGTGGAAGAGGTTGCTCACAGTCGTCGGACCCGTCCTGGGCAAGATCGGAGTCGACCAAGTTGGAGTGGTTGGGTTTACCTGGGTAGATTGCCGGCGCCGGCAAAGGCTGCTCGCAGTCAACGGAACTACCATGCGCGTCTTGTGAGTGAGCATGTGCTACCCGCGTCGAAGGCGCAGCGGTTACTGTTGCTGATAGTGGTGGTGCAGCTCCGACTGAGGTAACACGGAGTGTTCCGCTTGGTATCGCATTAGCAGGATTTGAGGCGGATGTCACTGATGGCTGGCTAGTGTCGGAGTGTATTTTCGTTGCACTCGGTCCACTCATCGCACCTGTTGCTTGACACAGTCGAAAAGAGAAGAAGGAGGCGTATTAGACCCATCGTCGCAAATAAAAAAAACTAAACCAAACCAACGTACCGAGGTTCAACGCATCACCTGAAGCTGACGAGTCAATGCTGTCGTAGCGGATTTCAGAGAATAGTTGATTCTGATTGAGGCCATCGTGGCCATTGCTAGTCGACTGGTCGGCGGAGCTGGGGGCCTGATGATCGTCCTTCACGTCCAACATCTGACCGCTTGCCCCGTCGTCTTCATCATCATCACAGTCGATATCAAGCAACGGGTCGTCACTGGCTCTGCTGCTCGAACCACCGTCGTTGCGGTCGATTTCCAACAACTGGTCATCGCCACTGTTGCTTGCACCAGAGTCATCGCAATCGATGCCAAGCAGGTCATCGCTAGCGCCTGCGTCAATGTTGGCGTTGACGCTTCTGCTTCCAAAGCGCGACCCGCGAAAGTAAAGCGCTGGTGGGATACTGCAGGGCTCTTGGTCGAGAAGTGAGCCTTCAGCAATCGCTATCGTAGCTGCGCTTTCAGCTCCTGGAGTGATCTCCAACCACAAGGCCATCCACACCACAACCACCGTGGCTAAGCGGGTCTTGAGCAGCCAGCGCGGTCTCCTGCTGCTCATACTGGTCACCTTGAGTGTGAACTACGGTGGAAGTCGGGTATTTGGCTGAAGAACGCGGCTGAAATATGGGCGAACGAGGGAGAAACGGGAAATGAACCGCCTTGCAATCCATCGAGAACTAGCGGCGTCGCGTTGCTACCATGGCGAGCACATCCCATTTCCGTCGTCCAAGTGAATCACTCGGCTTTGGTCACAGCATGCGCTCGAGCGCAGACTTCGAACAGTATAACGGCTGTGTGTACGGCGGCACCACGGCAAGATCCCACGCGTAGCTATATATTGAGCCGTGTGAACAATCAACGAGGATACAAAGACACAGCTGCTGTTGTTTGCTCTACTTGATCTTCAACGTGACGCAGCGCCGAATGTCTGCTTTGTGCCAAATATACTCCTTGTCTCTTTCCCGATATTTTAGGCCAGCAAACCGTCTTCGAACGTTATTGACGCTGCCAATGAAGCTCTGCGCTCGTATTCACGCTTCCTGATGAGTAACAGACCATGAATGCGCCTTCCGAGGCGACCCGCCACTGCTTCTTACCGCTCTTGGTCGATCCAGTGTCCGCCGACCGCGACGAAGATGCCGTCGCCTCGCCCCTCGCCAAGAGAAAGACGCCCGTTCCTCTCCAGTCCAAGCTTCGCGAGCGACCAACCTGTGCAGTTTTGCACGTGCCATGTTGGAAGATCAGGCGGCGTCCAAGGGGCTCCTCTTCAGGTGGTCGAGAGAGTATCAGCCCCAGAGGCCGACCCAGTCTTCTTGATACACCGCTCGGAACATCGAATCCCGGCCTAACTGCTGTTCTGGAAGCATGCAAGGGTCATGAAGTGATGAGCGTCGTCCCAACTCCACTACCGCCTCTCGACTATCACCCCACGCCATCGACCGACTCCTTCAGTGCCTCACCGAATCGTCCCGAGACCGTCAGTCCGATTACTGCGCGCCTGCCGCCTCTCGAACTCCGCGTGTTGCAACGCCCGCGCCTCATCCTATCCACCGACGGGTTCAATTGCTCGTTGACTATGACCTCCAGCGACTCAGCACCTACGATTGGTGTCGAGGAGATTATCCAAATTCAGGAAGAGAGACCGAAAAAATCACCTCCTCGGTCGCGGATAGAATCCACGCTTCGACTCGCGATACTACCTAAGAAGTGCATGCCCGACGACGAGGTGGCGCTCATGCCATGCTATTCGCTGGGCCACCGCGGGTTCCCAGAGCTGGCTGCCGAGCTGTGGCGAGAGCCATTGCGAGATCGAGACAAAAATTGGCAGCAAGATGAACTGGCGTTCATCTTGGCAAGTGCCGACGCCTTCGCTGCTCGTCGCCGACGAGGACTCGGTATGACAGTGGCGCTGTCCCCAGCGAACCGAGGCAAGTGGCGGCGGTGGGAGGCGCAGAAGCTCCATCTGAAGTCCACAAGCAGCACTAACGAAGTGAGTGCATCGCCGTTATCATCGCTGGTCCAAAGACGGCGATCACAGCCAGACGGAGTGCTGCTTCGCAACCACGGCGTCATGATCTCCAAGACGTACTGCCTCGTGTCTATCTACGGGGTCGGGCTGGTTGGACGGCTGTACGACGCTGCTGTTTCCCAGCGAGAGCAGCTGAGTGCAGAGAGCATCAGCGCCGTTATTACTAGAGCTAACAGCAGCGGTAATGGCGTTCACAGCTCTGAAAGTGCCATGCAAGTGTCCATATCAGTGCAGCAGCAGCGATATTTACGACTGGAGGCGTACGAACCGAGCACGAGCCGCGTTTTCACGCTGCGAGTCACGCTCGGAGACCTCGCGTGGGCGTTCCACGAGCGCCCAGAGTTCCTAGTGGCCGGCCGGAAGCTCGCCCTGTTGCGCGAGCTCGTCGCGCTGCTTTACTTCGAGTACCCCTTCGAAGAAGACGGCGAAAGGCAAGCCAGCAATGCTTTCGCTCCGGGCTATGATGGCTCTATTGCTCAGCAAGTTCCTCCTCCAATACCCGCGCCAGTCACAGAGCAAGAAGCGAACAAACCTGAGCAATACGAGAGCCTGCCGGTGCTTCGACTGGCACAGGAACGTAGACTAAGCGAGGCTGCTCGCCGTCGCATAGAGCGCGAGGCACGTCTGCGGTGGGAGGAGCAGCAGCGCCTGCTGGCGCTCACGGCGCTTCTCAAGCTACCTCGTCGCGCACGCCACCGCCTCGCGTGCAAGTGCGTAAAGCTCAGCGGCCGTACGTTCATCGTGGCCGTGTACCACCTGCCGGAGCAAGTGCACAGCTTTGTGGTAATCGCGTACCACCCGCGCTCGAGCACCTCGTTCCACCTCACAGTCGGCGTCACGGAGATTGCAACGCTGGCGAAAGTGCTCTCACTGCCTCACACCTGGCCTATCGACCAACGCCGCGCACTTGCCGAGTCGGTAGTGCCGCGGCTTCGCTTCCGTGGCTCGCGCTCTCCAACTATTCCCACCGAAGCCTCATCAAACCACGAAAAGGGTGCGTATAGCGACTATCGAGCAGCGTTGGCGGTTCAGGAAGAGCGTCAAGGCCCTTGGACAGCACCAGGATGGCTCCCGCCGCTCGAGCGACTCCAGACAGACGAAATGATACGTGCCGAGCTCGCGGAGAAGCGCCACCGTGACGTGCGTCGCGCACTTGAGCTCGCCGTATCCAAGGAGAGCGATCGCATCCGTCAAGACGCAGAGCAGCGTGGTTCGGCGCTAGAGAAGCAGCTATCCGACTACGAAACGCGCCGGGCGCCGCTCTTGGAGCGAGACGCCGAGCTTATGAAGCAGATCGAGGAGATCGACAGTCGTGGGAGCGCTGTAAGCGACTCCATTGATCCGCAACCAGGTGATTTAAGCGGGAATCCAAGTAGTAAAGTCCACCACGAGCTGCGGCGTGCGCATAAGGCGGCTCGCAAGGCTCTCAAGGCGGAACTGAAGGCTTTGAGCGCTCAAATAGCCGATAGGAAGCGGGAGCTGCAGCTAGTACGTGAGCAGGCGCAACTCGACCTCGACAAGCAGCAACGACGATTAAAGCGCAAGCTCCAGGCTCTTAGCGAGCAGGAAGCCGCCACCAACACCTCACAGATACATCCCTCGAGCAATGCTGACAGCAGCGAGGACTCCGCAGAGCGCGGATCTTTTCGGTCTGCTCAGTCGAGAAGCAGGCCGATACGTGGACAGCGCACGTGGCTGGCTCGCGGACTCATTCGCGGTGGGGACGCAACGCTTGTGGCTGCAGGGGCGTGCCGTGTCGACAACACTCTGCTGCGCTACTCGCTGTTTGCAGTCGACAATGCCAACACGGGCAGCGGCATCTCCACACTCCGTTTGGAGCTGTACGAGAACGTCGCTAGCCAGTCTGTGGTGCTCGAGATCTCTCGATTGGACTGGATCTCACTCACCAAGGAGGCATCTCACGAGCAGCAGCTGAAGATTCCAGAGCTCGCGATCGCATCGTCGTCTGTTGTCCAGCGCGTTCAGGAGCTGGATTTGCAGCTTGCGGGTCTGCAACGCGAGCTGGCGGCGCTAACGACGAGCTTGTCTGGGCATGACCAAGCAAAGAGCTCGCGCAAGTCATCGACGATAATGGCGAAGACTGCGGCGAGACAGCGAGAGGTGGTGGCCTCTTTCGCTGCGCTGAGTCGAGAGCGACGGAACTACTCGCGCCTCGCACCCTGGAATATGGTCGTCCGTGGACTTTGTGAACGCCTCCGCCTCGTCCGGAGCCCGTTGAGCGCCGCAATTGAGCGTGTAGAGGTCGATCGATGCCTCTTCCGAGTCACGCTGCCCATCATTTCGCTCACGAACGAAGAAGACGAGGACACTGAAGCTGCTGACGAAGCCTTTAACGGCGACTCCGAGTCGTTAGCTCCGGTGATGACAGCGAGGGCGCGCCGGTCGTCTACCAGCGGCGGTGAGGGCGACGGACAAGTGGTCTACTGCCATGTCCGCGCGATGCTGAGCCACGAGAAGCTGCACTTCGAGGTGTTCGAGCCGCTCGGACGCCAGACATGGCGCCTAGTGTACCCGGACAGCCTCGAGCTGGTCAAGGAGTTCGCGGGCAACACGTTCATAGAGCAGCAGCTGCATGTGGAGGCCATCGTCATGACGATGGTCTTCTTTGTGAGCCCACGGACCGGTCGAGCGGAGCTGCGCTTCGAAGAGTAAAAACCGCTCGGAGCGACTACAATGCGTTGAGACAATGAGTTACGACGATGTTGGAATGCTCTTGGGAATTCGTATGGATCAACAAGCACAGCCATTTCATTTCCACGCACAATGCACTTACTCCTGACGCTCCTCTTTCACATCCTCTTAGCTGTAGCGAGCGCGCTGGTGGTTGCGGTGACGGCGTGATGAGCGGCTGGAGGAGCCTGTGGAGCTGCTGGGCGACGACCCAGCGGTCTGCTCGTGACAGAGCTCGCGCGCGCGACCCATGAAGCTCGTGGTCGTGATGGGCACCATGCCCAGCGAGATCATGCGCGTGATGAGGCTCGAGAGCCCTAGGATCGCGTCCGAAGATAGCAGTTCGACGTACCACCCGACGACCACGGCCTGATACAGCGCGGCCGAGCCGAACACAACCGAGAGGCAACACTTCTGCCCGCGCGAGAAGCCGCCCCACAGACGGATCGAGTGCACCAGGTACCCGATGAAGGCCACGAAGAAGCAGCTCTGTAGCGTGGCGCATATACATTAGCTTCGCGATCTAGAGTGGTGAGTTGTTGTAGTGCATACATACCAGCTCGGCGAAGAGGATGGAGCCCTGGACTGCCGGCACTTCGCTGTCCAGGAAGAAGGACGGCGTGAGCTCGAGCGGGTGCACGTCTAACTGAGAGGTCCGCAAACAGCCAGGTTAGTTCGCGAGTGGTCACTGAAGACAAGGACCTGAGCGCATATCACTCACATGGAACTCGATCGGGCCCGAGAACTCGTCTTCGTCCACCTCCTGGAGGCAGCAAAACGCAGGATTCAACACCATCAGCACCTTCAGATGCCATGCTGTCCAAGGCTGAAGTGATGGACAAACACACCTGGAAACTTGGAGCCAAGACCTGGGCCTGGAATTCATCGTGCAGCTTGTTCGCGTCTCCTTGTTGCTGCTGCTGCAGCTCCCTCCACTCGTCGCGCGCGACGCGCTCGGCACGTACCATCTCTGGATGGACCTGGAACGCCTGAAGCTCCCCGGACCGCTCAATGAATACGCTCGGCAGTTTCTTGGGCAGATAGAGAACGGGGTCTGCGTCCGGCATGACCTTGCCATCGACGCCCAGCACCACAAACCGCGCGTCCGCAGCGGCGGTGGGTGCATCGTCGCTGGTGATGCTGGTGATTAAAGGCGCGGACGTCGCTGCTGCCACTGTTGCAAGTGCCCACATGACCTTGACGGAGCAGTAGACGCGCATTCGCCCCTGCCTCTTGCTGCAAAAGCTTCGAGCTCCGCAACTCGAAGACGAAGCCAAGAGAGCTTGGTCTTTGAAGAGGTCGGGGGCAGGATGAGAGCTGTTGGCGGACCAAGTGGGCTCGAAAGGGCGCACTCGTTCGTGGGTGCGCACCAACGGCAACGGCGAAAACGCAAAACCGACTCGCGGTCCCTCTGATACTGCGCGCTCCTTCTAAGATTGGGCACTGGACGTGAAAGGTCGTGGCTTTCTGCGTCTCGCTGCCGTTCTCCGCTCTTCGCTGCCATCGCAGACTCGGTGTAGAAGCTCCGTGGCCGCTTTGATCGCTCAGGATGCGCTTCCAGCACTCGCAGCTGCCGCAGAACCACCACGCGGAGATCGTGACGGCGTGCTGCTGGACGCCCGAGAACGACGCCATCACGTGCAGCGATGACAACACGATCGTGCGCTGGCGCATGGACGGCGAGGTGAGCGGCAAGGTCGCGACCATGGACGTGTTCGTGACGGCTGTCGACTGGGTGCCCTCGGTCGGCAAGCAGGCGGCCGACACCTTTGCCGTCTCATGCACCGACGGTGAGTAGCATCCACTGGAAGTTCCTTCGTCGGTCGAGACTGACAAGCTTCGTGCTGCTCCCCCCACAGGCTCGTTCCGCCTCATTTCCAAGCTCGGGCGCGAGGAGAAAAAGGCACAGGCGTGCGAGAGCGGCGCCGTCATCTCACTCAAGTGGAACTACGACGGCACGGCGCTGGTGACGGCCAGCGAGGACGGCACCATCAAGATCTGGTCGCGCAGCGGCAACCTGCGCTCGACGCTCGCGTCCACCGGCCGGTCCATCTACGCCGTGTGCTGGGGGCCCGACAACGACCAGCTCCTGTTCACCAACGGGCCTAACCTGGTCATCAAGACAGTGCAGATCGGGCGCAAGGACATCCAGTGGAAGGCGCACGACGGGTCCATCCTGTGCCTCGACTGGAACCCGATCAACAACCGCATCATCTCGGGCGGGGAGGACCGCATCTACCGCGTCTGGGACGCCTTCGGGCGGCAGCTGTACCAGAGCTCTCCGTGTGAGCACGTCATCACGTCCATCGCGTGGTGCCCGAACGGCGGCACTTTCGCGGTCGGGTCATACAACCTGCTGCGTCTGTGCGATCAGACTGGGTGGTCCTACTGCCGCGAGCGGCCGTCGTGTGGCTCGCTCATGGACATCGCGTGGGCGTCCGACAGCACGCAGCTCGTGGCCGCGGGCGGCAACGGCGCGACCGTGTTTGCGCAGGTGATCGACCGTGTGCTGGCGTGGAACAAAATCGAGGTCAAGCTCGTGGACCCACGCAAGATCCACGTGCACGACGTGATGAACGAGACGCTCGAGGAGATCGACTTCGTGCGCGACCGCGTGATCGAGATGTCGTTCGGCTTTGGGTTCCTCATCGTGTGCACGGCGACGCAGTGCTTCATCTACAACTCGCAGAACTGGAACACGCCGCACATCTTCGACCTACGCGCAACCGTCAACTTGATCGTGCAGAGCGAGTGCCACTTTATCACGGTCGACAACTTCAACGGCATCCAGGTGTACTCGTACGAGGGCAAGACCATCAGCAGCCCGAAGTTCCCTGGCATGCACGTCGAGTTCCTCAACAGCATGACCATCTCGCTCAGCACCGACACGCTCTCGATCCTTGACCACTCGGACCGCAAGACCATCCGGTCCTTCGACATCAACACAGGCAAGCAGCTGCCCGTCGCGCTCACACACTCGCTCGCGATCACGGAGCTCGCGCTCAGCCACTACGGGCCGACGGAGGACCGCAAGGTCTTCTTCGTCGACCGCAACCGCGACCTGTACCTCGCGCGGCTGGCGACCAAGGGCGCGTACAAGCTGCACGCCCAGGTCGACACGGCCGCGTGGAACGACACGTCCGAGGTGCTGGTGGCCATCGCCGACGGCAAGATGCTCACGTGGTCGTATCCCAACATGGTCTATGTGGACCACACGCTCATCTCCGAGATCGTCGAGTCCCGCGACGGCGCCGACTTCCTCAAGATGTCGTCCATCTCGACCTTCGTCAGCTCGAGCGTGACGGTCCGGCGCGCGGACGGCACGGTGCTCGCCGCGACCGTGTCCCCGTACCCGAGCATGCTGTACGAGTTCACGGCGTCGGCTGACTGGGACAAGGCCGTGCGTCTCTGTCGATACGTCAAAAGCAAGGGGTTGTGGACGTGCCTCGCGGGCATGGCGCTGCACCGGCGCCACTTGGAGACGGCCGAGATCGCGCTCGCCGCCATTGACTGCGTTGACAAGCTGTACTTTGTGCTCTACGTCAAGGCCATCGCGTCCGACGAGCGCCGCAACGCCGAGCTTGCGCTTTACTCGGGCAACATCGAAGAGGCCGAGGCGATCCTGCTGCAGGCGCACCCCAAGCCGCTCATCTACCGCGCCATCAAGATGAACATCCGCCTCTTCCGATGGGACCGCGCGCTGGACCTCGCCATCAAGCACACGACGGATGCAGGCACGCACGTGGACACGGTGCTGGCGTATCGCGAGCGTTTCCTCGCGGCCAACAAGCTGCAGGAGACCGACAAGAAGTTCCTCCAGTGCGCCAAGCAGGTCGCGATCGACTGGGAGACCATCTCCAAGAAGAAGGAGCTCGAGCGGGAGAAAGAGCAGCAAAGCGGCGGGGGACGCCGCAAGTAGTGTCTGTCCGGCCAGGAAGTGAGCCGCAGACGCGGTTTCTGTTCATTAGATGTGCACGTTCCCGAGCAGCAAGGCGAGTAGTACACGTGGCAACATCCAGCAGACACACATACCCTCTTTTATATTGATGTCATCGCGCGCGGTGCCGCGTCTGGACTGGTCTTCCTGCATAGGTGCAACCGACTGAACGCCTCCTCGTGATGGGTGAGTCTTCTACATGAAGGGAAAGAAGAGAAGGTAGAGCCCACAGCCACTAGCAGCCGCAGCTCTCGGCCGCGGCTTCCTTCGGAGGCGGCGCGGCCGTCAGCTTGATGTCGATCACTGCGGGAAGGGAGGAAGAAAGCAGATACAAGGGTTAGACACGAACATACGGCGCATCAACATATGACACTCACAGTTCGAGTCGCCGCTGATCATGGTGTTCTCCATGCCCGGCAGCACGGTGGCGAGTTTGCGGAAGAGCGCCTTGATGTTGTACCCGGCCTTGGCGCTCGTCTCGATAAACATGACGTTCTCCTCCTTGGCCTTGTCTGAGCCCTCCTCGATCGAGACCTGGCGCCGGTCCGAGATGTCCGTCTTGTTGCCCACCAGCATGATGACCACGTCCTGCCCGCGCTCCGTGCGCACGTCCTCGATCCATTTGGACGTGTTGAGGAACGATGCGCGATCTATAACGTCGATGAGATGGATCGCACGAAGTTAGACTCGGTAGCAAGAGGGCACGACGGCGCCAGCAACGCACTTGTGATGTCGTAGACCACGACTGCGACCGACGAGTCGCGGATGTAGCTCGGGATGAGGCTGCGGAAGCGCCTGCGCGAGCCAGAAAGAACACGCGGTCAGGTCTGGCGCAACACATATCCACACACGCAGATGCGCCTGCGTCACTCACTCCTGACCGGCCGTGTCCCAGAGCTGCAGCCGCACGGTGCGGTCCTCCATGTACATGGTCTTGGAGAGGAAGTCGATGCCGATCGTGGCCTGGTACGCGTTGTCGAACGTGTCGTACATGAAGCGCGTGATCATGGACGTCTTGCCCACACCCTGGTCGCCGAGGAACACAAGCTTGTACTTGGCCAGCGGTGCGATCTGCGGCACGCTCACGCCGCTTTCGGCCGCCTCCACTGCCGCCTTGCTCTCCTCCTCGGCCGCCGCGGGCTTGGGGGCCGCCGCCGCCGCCGTGGGCTTGTCCTCCTCCATGATCGTCAGCCTTTCTCTCCCTCCTTGGTGGTATTAGTACTGCGTGCGACCTTCGTTCCGTCGTTCTCTATGGGGCGACAATCACTCCGTCTTTTGGCGGCCACCTCACCTTGTCTTGGCAGATAGAAACGTTTCTATGTTTATTCAGTGGGAATCAATCAAATAAACCTAAAATAAAACCTTTTGGTTTCTTTGTGCTATTTTTCCTTTCAAGATAAAATCACTTGTCTCAGTAGACAGGTTGTCAACCGCCTTGCTTAACTAAATCAGTACTCTGTACGACCTTTGACCTCCCCTATCAGCCCGAACGTCACCCTCAACCCGCAACTGTCGGCGATGGCTACCACGCTTAGACTGCTCTTGTATGCAAACAAGTTCCCCCGCAGGTTGCAACTTTAGATCCGCTCCCAATACAAGACGGTGTTATCGTTCCAGGCCAATTTTCCGCTCGCCCACAACACAAAGAGGAGCGCGCCAGGCACCCGCGAGCGACGGCAACAGAGCCGCCCGGAGGACGAAAAAGACGCGCGTGCAACGGCCGACTGCTGGTCCCTGCTCCTGTCTCTGTATTACACGCCCATTGCTGAGCCACCACAGCGCTTGCACGCTCTCCGGGGTCCCCACAGAGCCTAGGGCGCGGCGTTTCCGCTCGAGTTGAACGTACTTTCTTCTTATTCGTCGCGGTTGACATGGAAGGTCTGGCGGAGGCGGCGGGCAGGCCGCGGCGGCAGGCGTCGCGGCGCACGCGCTCGTCCATGAAGAAGGCGATCCGCGCGCTGGACGGCGGGCCGAAGCGCGCGCAGGACGGGGACGAGGGGGAGGACGAGGAGGAGGAGGAAGAGGAAGAGGAGGTCGAGATCGAGGAGGAAGAGGAGGAGGAAGAGGAGCCTGTGCACGAGGAGGAGGAGGACGACGAGGATGCCGGGCGTCGCGCTGGATCGGAGCACTCGCGCAGTGCGGGCAGCCGGAGCGAGTCGATCGCGCTGGAGGAAGGCGCGCTCGTGCGCATCGTCAAGACGCCCGATGTGGAGCAGCGCGTGCCGCACACGGCCAACAAAGTCGGCATCGTTGAGGAGGTGCCGCAGCACCCGAACACGTGGTTCAAGGTGCGCATCCGCGACGGCGACGTCGTGTACAAGTACCGCCCATCGGCACTGCAGTTACTAGACTCGAGCGAAAGCGGCTCTCCGCACCCCAGCGCGAGCGCAGATGCGACCCTGTACGGCGAAGACGGTGATGAGGAAGACAATGCGTCGGGCGGCGAGGACACAGAAGGTGAGCACAAAGAAGATAGCGACGACGAGGGCTTTGACGTGGGCGCGCGTGTGCAGCTCAACCTTGGTGCACTCCACCGCCGCGAACGACTGATGAAGAAGCACAACGGCAAGAAGGGAATCGTCACGGGGGTAAGTTGCATCGGCGCTGTGAGGTTGAGCTTGGTGGCTGATGTGCTGTGTGACTGACGGAACTGGTGTGAAAACGATGAATTTTCACCTGCTAGCGCTCGGTGGATGGGCTGTTTGTGCAGCTCGATGGTGACGAGCCGGTTACCATCACAATTCGCCCGCGGCATTTGCTTGCGGCTGAACCTGCCACGGTTGAAAGCGAGCACGACGAACCCCACGACGACGATGATGAAGACAACGATGGTGACGACGTTCCCGCTAAGGTAAGCACCAATGTGTCGGCATCTCGTTGGGTTCCAGTGATTGCAATACTAACACAAACGAATGGATGGCGCAGGGCCAGGCCAAGGGCAAACTGCTGTCGGACTTGGACCCAGAAATGTGGATCGACCGCAAGTGCCGCATCAACGTGGGCAAGTTCAAGGGCCAGACGGGCCGGGTGCTTCGCTCTGGCAACGGTTGGGTGCAGTTGCGTCTGCTCAATTCCAACGAGAACACAGCGAAACGCGCATATGAGCTCACGCTGATCGAGGACATGGACACGATCAAGGCGCTGTACGCCAAGAGCGTCGAGAACGAAAAGAAGCGCCGTGCTGAAAATGGCGGGAAAGACGATGACGCAGATGACGATGACGATGATGACAACGACGGTGCTAGGAGCGGTCCAGATGATTCGGCGACGGCGGAACACACTGATGATTCGCAAGGGGAGGATAATGGCGGGAAGCGTTCGCGCCGCGTTTCGACCCGCGGCAACTATGGCATTTCGTGGATTGAGCGACGTGTGAACCTTCCGAATCGACGAGGCACCGGGATTGTCAAGAAAGCGGACCGTGATACGTGCACGGTCGAACTGACGACGTCGCGCGTGTTGAAGGTCTTTAAGAAGAAGGAATTGGAGCTCATTGAAGACGAAGCGACCAAGAACAGTCGCCAGAACAGCCGGAACCGGAACAATATTAAGGCGCGCGAGCGTCTTGGACTTGCGGACGACGTCATGCTGATGGGCACGACCCCGGCTCGCTATGTGGCCTTTCAGGATCTCGTCAAGCGCTTTGCGATGCGCCGCCGCGATCGTGTGAAGAAACGTCCGAATCTTATCGAGTGGCAAGCGCGTCTTGACCTCGAGTTTTTGGAGAATGGCGAGCGCGATGCGACGGATCCGAACGTTGTCGACCTCATTGTGGTCCCGCGCTGCGAGATCTGTGGCGTCGAGAAGGAGGTACGTTTCTGTTGCTACACTGGTCGTCGTGAATTTTCAGAACAATTGCTGATTCGTAGGTGCTTTCCGTGTCAACTGCAGGATGTGGATGGTGAGTGCTGGAACTTGAAGTGCCCGCGGTGCGTTGCCTTCGACGTGGATGCGTACGAGCCAAGCGAGGACTTGTTTGTGCGCCTTTCGGCCGCTCCGCTGCCAGGCGGCTACCTCACGACTTCACTTTGGGTCAAGAAGGACGACGCGGGTCGCAAGCGCAAGCGCAACGCAGATGGCACTCTCGATGAGAGCGTGGCGATTTACGCTGGTAAACCGCCGACACCTCGCTCTGATGATCTTTCCCCGGATTTGAAGCAGTTGCGTAAGGACGCTGCCAAGGCCCGAAAAGCTGCTGCGCCGACCGACCGAGGCTCCAAGAAGGTAGTAGCGGACAAATTGGCTAAGAAGAAGGTGTCCAAGACTGCGGACGTCAGCAATGACCAGAGGAAGGCCTCGAAGACAGCAGCCGCACCCAAGATCAACAAGGCGGAGAAGCCGAAGGGCTCATCACTGCCGGAAGTGGTCGCGGTGAGTGGCGAGTCTCCGCGCCGTGGCGCATATCGGCCGCAGTATGACAGCGTGTTCTCGCACTAGCTGCTTCTTTCGATCGGTCGGAGACACGGCTTCAGACGAATGGAGACCTAGGGGATGGGACGCGCGGCACGCGAGAGGAAGGCGCGGTGACCTGACCAGTTAACGCCTGGAAATGGCCACAGCTGCTTTATATATATATATATATATATACATGTTGCCTGTATGCTCTCGTTTCACGGGTCGGACGATGATGGATTTGGCGAGCGACTTGGTTTCGTGTGTGACACAGTGGCGACGGATCGGATGCGACAGCGCCGGCGTGTGAAGATGCGTCGTGACGCGCACATCTCTTGACGAAGATTGTTAATCGGGATGCGAACCGTAAGAACAAGTGCGACGTGTTGGCCAGAGGTGAGGAGCACGGGCGAGTCTTATGACGATACATTCGTGTCCAATTGACGTTCGATGTGTCGCTATTTTGGGGAAGGAGAACACATAGAAGCCAAGCACGCCCGCTCGCCTCGTACCTCGCACTCTGATTCCGCACAACGCCTTGGTCGGATGCCCCCAGGAACACGCACACTTTGCGTTCTGCTGTTATTAGTACGGTGCCAGTGCAGCTCGCTGACCTGACCGCGCCTTGGCATCTCCTCGCGAGAATCGGCGCTGCTCTAGGGGGCCAGGCAGAGCTGTCGCTGCTGAATCAGCCTTCAAGTCATGGAAACAACCACCGGCGGCAGCTCCAGCGCGTTGCCGCCCACGCGCCGTCCTTTCCTGCGCAAGAGCAGTAGCGCGAGTATCCTGGACACGACGGGCGGAAATGCTGGGGGCGGAAATGACGGCGGTGGAGCGAAGAACGCGAACGCGTTGCCCAAGCTGAACCGTCGATCCGGGAGCTTGAAGGGCATTGACACGCAAGGTGCAGACGCGGGTGGAGCTGCCGACGAGCCAAAGAAAAAAACGAAGCTCAGCAAGACGGCCAAGGCCAACCGCGCGCCGAAAACGGGCTGGAACGCGCCCAGCTCCACGCGGGCGACGACTTTGCCGGGACTCCCAGCGTCAGACCCAGCAGCATTAGTGACAGGCTCGAGGACCGGTACGCAGACGGAGATGCCGCAGATCTCGCAGCCATCGCAGCGCTCGCGACAGCAGCACAATCGGCGGCGGCGCGCGGGCGACATTATTCTCACTCGACAAGCAACTATCGACGTCGTCGTCGAGTACCAGCGTAAGTCCTCCAGGTGAAGCTCTCTGTCGCGAGTGCTTTGGCTAACTGTACTCGGTTGTTCGCAGTGGGTCAGAGCGAGCTCAAGAAGTTTAAGACCTGTTTCAACCAGATCGATCTCGAGTACGACCGTTCCGCGTTCGTGATGCTACATTTGCCAACGCATTAACGGGGGCTTTATTGCGTGTGTCTGCTGGTGCTGCACAGTTCGAGCGGTGTGATTGACTACGACGAGTTCTTCGAGTTCATCGACGAGACCAAGACGCCGTTTTCCGAGGGGCTCTTCCGCATGATTGACGCTGACAGCAACGGCACGGTAGGCTCCTCTTTGTACGCACGATCCTGTATGGTTTCTCACGAAATCACAAAAGTCTCGCCTAATGTGCCTCAACTGTGACCTTACAGATCGACTACGAGGAGTTCGTGCACGCGATGGTGCTGTACTGCATGTACACGCGCGACGAGATCCTCCATTGTGAGTGTCTTTCTTCGCGAAGCCTATCACACTCCATTCTGAAGTCGAGTAATAACTCGGATGCTGCTTGCAGTTGCCTTTGACACGTTCGACCCAGCCAAGACGGGCTCGATCGGCGAGAAGGAGTTCAAGCGCCTCATCAGTGTCGTGAACGACGGCAAGCCCATTTACCCGGGAAACTTCAAGAATGCACTGGCCGAGTTTGACCGGTAAAGCGATTTTATAACTTACATACTTGTGAGACGCACACCGTCAAACTCACAGCGCTCTGCTGGCAGCAACAAGGACGGCGTCCTCGACTTCGAAGAGTTCAAGGTCATGAACAAGCGCTACCCGATGCTGCTCTTCCCGTGCTTCCGCCTGCAAGACCGGATGCAGAAATCGACGCTCGGCGAGAACCATTGGCTGCAGCTCCATAAGCGCCTGTACCAGCGGCTTAAGCTCGAGAACTACCAGGTACTCGATCGTCGCTTGGGTTGCTGCAATTTCGTTGCTGATCGATATCTTGCTCATTATCCGTCCATTTCTTTTGCTCATGTCATGGCAGCGGAAACACAACGGCGCGATGCCAGCACTTGACTTCATCGGGTCCGTCAAGAAGTTCTTCGGCCTCGACCACCTCGACATCTACGAGCCCTGACGCAGGCTTCACCGCGCTCTTCACGGACTGGGGCTCGGAAACTTGCTCACTCGATGATTAGAGCATATCATGCCCCTGCCGAGCTCATGTGGATCATGCCCATGGGATAAATGGGCTTGCCCGCGGCCACGTACTTAAAGTACGTGACGGGCTCGGATCCGCGAAGCGGCAGCCCAGTGACTTGGTCGGCGTGGCACCACGTGGCGCCGGCGCTCTCGTAGTCGGGGATGGACTTGGGCAGCTGGTCGCAGTCGAGCGGCTCGGCGTAGAAGATGAAGCGCATGCGCACGTACTGCCTGCCGGAGCGGTCCTTCTTCGGGTGGTACTCGATCTTGATGAGGCCCGTGAGCTGGATGTCGATGCCCGCCTCCTCCTTGGTCTCGCGGATGGCGGCCTGCGCGGGGCTCTCGCCGCTGTCGATGCGTCCGCCAGGCAGCCAGAAGCCCGAGTTGGCGAACTCCTGCACGAGCAGGAACGTGTTGAACTTCTTGTTGTGGCACACGACGAGAGCGAATGCGTACAGTGTGCTGTCGACCATGTGGAACTCGCTCGTCATCTCCCCGCGGCCGGGCGGGCCGTGTGCGTTGTGCAGATGCACCTGGAAGGGACCGCGCGCCTCACGGCAGATCGGGCACGAGATGTTGTCGGCGTTCTTCTCGTTGATGTGGTACAGCGGGCAGTGGCGCCACAGTTGGTCCTCCGTGAAACCCTTCTTCTCGCAGAACGGACACGTGTACGAGGACCATCTGGACGAGGACGACGACGACCGGTGGGCGCTGCCGTTGCTGTCGCCGAGCCCGCAGGAGCCGACGAAGGCCATGACGCTGCGCACGTCGTCGAGCGAGCCCGTGACCATGGACGCGCCCTCCTGGAAGCACTGGTAGCGGCCCATGGGGTAGTCGATTAGCTGCGGGCTGTAGACGCACACGAAAATCTGCTTGCTGATGGTGCGGATGCGCCGGATGAGCGGGTACAGGCGGCTGTGCGGCAGCCCCGTAGCGCGGAAGAGCACGGCGTCGAAGGGCGCGCTGAGCGACGCGGACGACGGGAAGAAGGCGCCGGCGCTCGAGCGCGCGTGCGTCTGCATGAGCTGGTGCACCACCTCGGCCTCGTCGTTAACCGCCAGCTCCGTGATGAACCCGTGCGCCGTGAACGCCTGCACGCACGCGTTGTCCAGGCTGTCGAGCGGCACCTCGTGGCTCGACACATTACGGATCACCAGCGCGCGCTTCATCTTCGATCGCCGCCGACGGCGCGGTCGATATTATACTTGGCTTAACTATGGAAAATGACCTCGTGACAGAAGCTGCTCTCAGCACCAAAAGCGAATCTGAATCTCTCACTTAACGTGGTATACATAATTTACAAGTAAATCACGTAATTTAAGGTCTTTAACTAGGACTTTCCTGATGTAATCGTTATTGGACCTAGAATAATGTTCAAAACCGTATAATAAGTTTTGGGACGCGAAACGACGCGGCGGGCAGCTCCACTTTGCGCATTGAGTGACGCGAAGGACCGACGCGCAGCCATGAGTGACGATGAGGAGCTGGACGAGCTCGAGACCAAGGTGAGTCCATGCACAGGCTCTTGGTAATAGCAGGTAGGGGATGGTGGTGCTAACCATGCGCTGCGCTGGCTGAAAGTTGGAGGACCTGGGGCGGCAGAACGAGGTGCTGGAGCAGGAGAACGAGCTGCTGACGTCGTATCTGAATCGAAACGCGCCGGGCTGGATGGGCAGCGATGACGAGGAGAAGAAGGACGATCGCGACAAGAAGGTGCGGCAGCGGCGGCCCAAGGCGCAGGCGACGCTGTCCGTGGAGCAGAAGAACGACATCTGCAGCGCCGAGCTCGAGGAGGCGCAGAAGGAGCTCGAGGAGACCAAGCGCACGTCCGAGCGGCTCATCGACACGCTGCGCGCCGTGCTGGAGGAAACGGACATTCGCATCGCCGAGCTCAAGAAGGACGCGTACGAGTTCAAGCGTGACATCGTCGTGGGCGCCGAGAACTTCCGCACGGGCAAGACGGTCGCGGAGAAGATGATCCGATACATGGAGGAGAAGCTGCGGCAGAAGGACGCCGTGGTGGAGAAGCTGCGGCTCAAGAACGCGACGCTCAAGAGCCAGGCGCAAAAAATCGACGCGCAGCTGCGGCACAAGGAAGAGATGGGCGACGCGCTGCATTATATTGACTTCCACCAGCTCCAGATCGAGAACAAGCAATACGTGGCCAAGATCGAGGAGCGCAACGAGGAGCTGCTCAAGCTCAAGCAGACCACGGGCAGCACGGTGCAGGTGCTCAACAACCTCAAGAAGAAGCTGCACGAGCTCATGGAGGAGAGCGCGTGGCTCCAGAACGAGATCAAGAGCCGCACGGAGCTCAATGAGAAGATCCTGGAGGAGATCGCAAGCGTCGAAGCCAAGAACCAGAAGGACGGCAAGAAGCTGCAGTCGCTGCAAGTGCAGCAGCTCGCGGAGCCCAGCAAGGACCCCCCGCAGGTAAGATGTTGTGGTTATTTGTGTCGTCCACTGGGTGGTATTATGAGTTTCTTCTCTTTTTATCACGAGGACAGATCCTGGACTATGTGGCGCAGAAGGCCAAGATGTACGAGCTACAGCAGGAGGTCAAGAACTACGAGCGCAAGGTCGAGATCGCCGAGCACGCGCACAAAACAAACCGCCGCCGCTCTTCAGGGTGACTGAGCGAATCCAGAAGCTGTCTTCTTTGTAGTCTAAACACTACCAAGGGCGAAAGAGTTGTCTCAATACCGACCAAGTGAGCATGTGACTGTATGCATTCTGCCTCTCGTTCAAGTGCAAGTTAGAGGTCAACCTCTCGAGCACCAGTTAATAGATATAAATAGAGTGATCACAGCGGAGGTTGGTGATTGAGCAGTTGGCCGAGCGCGTGATCCTGACAACGATGGAGAAGGCGCAAGTCGTCAAGCGCCAGCAGCGCTTCCAGGAGCAATTCGCGGTTCTTGATGCCGAGTTACGAGCCCTCTGCGCCCAGCAACAGGCTGGAACAAATCTCGATACCTCCACTAAGCGACGCGCGGTCGCTAGACGAGAACTGGAGCTCCAATACGAGCTCGGCGTGCTGTGTGCCAAGCAGGGCGAGTGCCAACTCGCGGTGCTCTACTTCCAGCGACTAGTGGACGAACTCAAGCCGCCATCAACCACAAGTGTGGGAGCCAAAGACGAGGGGGGAGCAGCAGATGAAGAACCGAGAGACCAGCAGCGCCAAGCAGAACTCGCAGCACTACGTATCAATGTCCTTAACTGCCTCGCAGTCCTTCAATTCCGGCAAGGCGACCAGGCAAAAGCCTTGGCGCTGCTACTTGAGGCGAAGCAGCTTCATCGGGAAGCTGCCACGACTCCAACCGACGGAGATACGAATCAGGCAACGGAAATAATGGGGGATGCTGATCTGAATCTGATGGGCAAGACGTTAGCAGTAAACTACGCTCTGTTTCTCCATGCAAAAGGCAACCTCCAGGACGCCATCCTGGTGGCGCGAAGTGTGGTCGAGGCACCAACGAACGCGGGTCATTCCCATTCAAGCGATGCCAAGGCCCAAACGGACGGATTCCAGCATGGCCTGCAGCGCGCGGTGGCGACGAATGCTACTGATGCAGCAGCACGGAGCACCGCATACATGCGTACGTTCAAGTCGTTGTTCCGACACCAATGTTGGCATTGATCCTTTCTAACTTAGCGACTAACGACCCTATCCGCCCGTAATTGCGCTTCCAAGTCCTCGCGGGATGCAATCGGGACCAGGATGAGCAAGCCTCCGAGGCGCTGGCGTTCGCTGAACTTGCGGTGGAGGCGGCGGACCAGACAGCAAACGCAGAGCTCCAGTGTCGAGCGCATAGTAACCTCGGATTGTTCCGATTTGAGCGCGGAGAGTCGACTGTGGCCCTTCCCCACTTCATCGCGGCCTTCCGAGCCGCGTTGCGGTCCGGCGATCTGCATCTCCAAGCCATCACAAAGTATCATCTCGGAGTGGTGATTGCCCACGCTGACTCACGGGACGTCGATGCGTTTAGCAAGGACGGCATGGCAATCCCTGACGACGAGCTGGGAATCTCGGTGGCGAGTGACAAGTCTACCAGCGCCCCAGTGGAGTTTAATACCGATGAAGTAGTCGCTTCAGACCCACCAACTGTTGTTGACAACGATAAACAGCAGGCTCCGAATTCTACCTCAGTGTCCGGGTCGGTGATGACTCCAGCGCGAACGCCCAAGGACTGGTTCTTACAGAGCGAGAGTCTAGCCGGCGCTCTCTCAGAGCCCGACAGTCGCTTGGGCGTCTTGGCACACGGCTGTCGCGGGGAGGAAGAGTACTACGCGGGCGAGTTCCACACGGCCGAAGCCGAGTTCACGATCGCGCTCAAGCGGCTGAAGGGGCTGCTAGGCCAGCCAACCAGTTCCACAAGCAACCGCAACGGCAGCAACGACGAATACGACCCGACGGAGCCAATTGACATCATCGCGGTTCGTGAAATGGACCCAGAACTCGCCAAGCTGCAGGGCTTCTTGTTGAGCTACTTGGGATGTGCGCAGCTTGTCGAGGGCCGCATTGAGCTCGCGGAGCGCTCGCACCAGAGCGATTTAGCCCTAGCGCTGGAGCGTGAAGACGTATACGCGCAGCAGCGCGCGCTGCGGAACCTCGCCATGGTCTTCAACTGCACGCAGCACTACGAAAAGGCGATCCCGATGTGGCGAGACGCGCTGGAGATCGCGGCCGTGCTTCAGAGCAAGTCGGACCAGATGATGGCGCTCTCAGGCCTCGGAACAGCGTTGAAGGAGTTCCAACTGCTTCAGAGGACGTCTTCGTCCTCCTCTCCACCAGAAGCCGACAATGACGAGGATACCTCATTGCGAGCGCCGCCACTGCCAATTTTCTTTCGGCAACGAGCGCTGGCGATTGAGGTGGGCGACCGACACCAGCAGATCCTGGCGCAGCGGCACATCGTCAGCGTCTATGAGAGCCACACAAACGACTTCGGAGGCCACAAACCAGACTCAAGCGCAGGGGAGAGCGCGATCGAGAAGTGGCTGGCCGAATGCGACGTGCTCGTGCGTCTATGTGAGCAATACGAGAACCTCCAGTACCGCGCAGACGCCTACCGGTCGCTAGCGAACGCACTCACCGCACAGCTCGCACGTCTGCGGTCACGAGGCGCTGCTCGGTTCGCGGACGCGATCAATGTGTTGTCCCAGAAGCGCGACGCCGTCTGCAACAAGTACCAGGACGCGACGGCGGCACTGGCACTCGCCACAGCCGTGGTCTTCTACCACAGCGAAGCAGACGAGATGCCACTGGAACTGAAGGAGCGGCAGTCACGCGCGTCCGTCGCGCGCGTCGACGTGTTTCCGCGTCGGTGAACCGATAGAAATGGCTGGACTAACGCTCAAGTAGAGGAAGCCAATGCATTAGTTGCGGTTCTCCACCTCAAAGTTTTATTAATTAACGTTCTTGCACTCTTGTCGTTGCTCCTGTCGGCACGGACTCACGACTTTTTGGTCGGTTTGCGCTTGTCGCTGGAGCAGAGCACCTTGAAGGAGCAGCGCAGATTCTTGTCGACAACGAGCATGGCGCCGGCGTTGTCGAACTCGTTGCAGTAGTTGGGCGCCGAGAAGACGGTCACGAGCTTGCGGTCCGCAAAGAACTCGTAGCCGTCCGACACGACCTGGTGCGCGCGACAAACGAGATCCAGCTCATGCGCGCGCAGGAACTGATCCACCACGTCCGGTCCGAAGATATAGGACACGCCGCGGTCACTCTCGGTCCAACCCTGCGAGTCCGCGTCGGGGTCCGACCATAGCAGATCGCACAACAGGCCTTCGTCGGGCACGTCGGTCGGCCGGCGCACGTTGCGGATCTGGTCGAGCGTGTACAGGTCTGGGGATAGTCCGCCGTGCGTGCAGAAGATCTGGGGGGGGGGGGGGGGGGGGGGGGGGGGGGGGGGGGGGGGGGGGGGGGGGGGGGGGGGGGGGGG
>JAASGW010000500.1:0-22896 GCA_023334395.1 Phytopythium sindhum | reverse complement strand
GGTGCAGAGATGCAGACCGAAAGGACTAGAGTGGTGCGGCGAAGCGGGAGTCGTGGGGGGAATCAGCTTGAGCGGCGGGTGGGGACGTGGAGATCGACACGGTGGCGGACAAGCTCGTCCAGGTGTGCGAGAGACGTAAGACCAGCATGCCGAGGGAGACGAACAGGTCACGGAGGGTCCTGGAGCTTCCAGCTGATGCCCTGAGCAAACTGACCTTGCGTCCTTGGAGTGAAGTCCGCGTCCAGTGCTAAGTACGAGCTGTTGCCTGCCGCCTCTTTTCCTTGCCACTCACTCGTGTTTAGGTCGATTGAAAACAAAGCGCCGATTGTTTGCTTTGTTTACTTTTTTTTTTTGCGAGCAGAGTAGCGAGGTAGAGCGCAGCAGTGCGCACAATGAGAGCGAGCCGAAGGACGAGGGCGACGCAGACGCCCACCGCCACGCGTGGACGCCGTGGCCTACGACGCGGGCCGTTCGGACGACCTGCGCGCTCTGATGGTGCCGAGAGGTCGTCCCCTCCGCCGTGCACCATCACCACCAGATTTCCGAGTACTACCACAACACAGCAGAAGAGGCCCGAGACAACACCTGCCACCCTATTGAGAGCGTGCACCTCGACTGCCGGCTGATGGCTGGATGGACGCCCTGCGCCGCTCCAGCAGCGCCGCACTCACAATCGTCGGGATCAGCTCGTGCGTCATGCTTGGAACATCTCGTCGCTACGGGACGAACTGGCTGACATGCGGATGCCGCGCGTGTACAGCCGGCTCAGCGCCGTCACACTACGGTAGGTTTCCTCATCGTTCTGCGCGGCGGAAGGGTGTGCGCTATCACGGCGAACGCGGACGCGCGGATCCAGATCCCGTCTTCGCTGGGGCTACTGCCGGGAAGTGTGAACCGTATCGTGCATGTGCAGAGCACCAGGAGCCAAATCGAGCACTCCGTACGCACCACGAGCGCCATGCTGGGCGACGCTCTGGCTGGCGTAAACCTGCACCAAATTGACACTGGGTCGGAAGAGCAGCTACGACGCGGGACACGTACGACAGACGAACAGCGAACAGTAGGACGACAAGGACATGTCCAATGATGATGCACGCGCGCTGCGATCGCGTTGCGCTCCGAGCGAGGCACAGGACAGAGAGCGCCCGCGCACGTACGAATGATATCTGTCTTGCATCGCGCCGCCGTGTTCCCCATCACGCTTCCGAGTACCCGATCGCAGCTACCAATGCGACCCAAGCTGGTCCCCACCAGCGGTTTGTCTCCATCCCCGCCCTACCGCCGCCCTACCCACGAGAACCAACGAAGCGCGGCGTGCACGCGGACGCTGGGGACATGCAGCGTCCACAATGGCTTCAACGTGAAAACTACGATGATCGCAGTAATTTACGAGAACCACCTCTCCGCTATGGTCACCTACAAGTAATTTACCAATTTCCCCCTCCCCCCAGCACAATCTAGGTGGTAGTACTTGAAGTCTCGTGTTGAAGGGACCAAAACCCTTCATACCGAATCACAGCGCGTGATGGCGCCAGTCAGATTACTGACTTTACATATATGCATACAAAATCCAATTCATTGAAAGCCTCTCATATAGAATATTAAGCCATCAACCGCAAACCCATCCCACCCAACGCACGACTTTCCTGGCGTTTTTCGCCCCGCACTTTCTGAAAAAGGTAACCAACCAAGAAAGGACGGCGAGTGAGGGAGGTGGAGGTGTCACTCATACTCATTCTGATATTTCACACGCGCCGCTCCCGTCCGTCATGCTGCTCCGGTACTGCGGCATCGTCGACGCCTCGCGCTGGGACGCCAACTACGCGTCGACGGGCTCGTTGTCCCCGGTGGAGGAGGACCAGCAGTCGGTGTCGTACTGCGAGGGGGACTCATGCTCGGAGGAGGACTCGGACTACGACGACGTCGGCACGTGGTACTACGCCGTGGCCGTGGGCAAGCGCACGGGCATCTTCACCGACTACTGGGGCGACGTGTTCGGCCAGGTCAAGGATTACCCCGGCGCGCTATACAAGAAGTTCGCGGACCGTGAGGACGCCAAGGCGGAGACGTTCGGGTACCCTGGCTTCCGCATGAAGAAGTTCGAGCGCTTCTGGGAGGTGGAGGCGCTACTGAGCAAGTACGGCATGGTGCTGTTGCCTGGCCGGTGCGCTGTGGAGGACGACAGCGACTATCGTCACTGGGTCGCGAGGGAGAAGCCGTGACACGTCGAGGATCCGAAGAACCCACGCTCGCTGGTCGCATTTTGCGACGGTAGCGTGCTCCACAACGACAGCCCAGACGCCTGTGCGGCGGTCGCGTGCGTGTTTCCCCATTGACCCGAATGAAACATCGTCGGCCCACTCGTCAAGTCGTCGACCCACACGAGCAAACGCGCAGAGCTTATGGCCGCAGTGCAGTCATGGCGCTACAGTTTGCGAACGAGGAGGACCCCGCGCAGGAAAAGACTCTGTTTGTGTTCACGAGCAGCATGTCGCTGGTCATGACGATGCGCAAGTGGGTGTACTCGTGGGACCACAATGGCTGGATCACCATCGCCGGCACGCCGGTCAAGAATCAGGACGTGACCTAGCAGTTCCGCGACCTGCAAGGCTCGCGGCCCATCCAGTGGCGCCACGTGATCGCTCACCAAGGCGAGGTCACCACGTGGGAAGAGCACTGGAACAGCGTGGCCGACAGCCAGGCGAATTACTCGGCGCGCGTCAACGACAAGCTGCAGCGCAAGATCGCGCGCATCCAGTAAGGCATTGAAGATATGTTATGAAGGATCAGAGAGTGACCTGACGGAGAAGGACTCGTCTTGCTCGCCGGTCTTCATGGGTCTGGATGTTATGGTTGTCTGTCTGTGAATGTTCCACTTGTGGACTTGGGCGAGTGGACTAAGAAGTGGATTGACGAACGCGCATAAGAATGAATGGATTCGCCTTCGCGACTGACTCTCCCCATGTCTCCGAACAAGAAAACAATCCGTATCCGGCGAAATAAGACGACGAGCCGCAAAGGCAACGCGCACTCGGCTCGCCTTCCTCAGTCGCGAATTTCCCGTCTGGCGCGCACCTCAACAGCAACAGCAGCAGTCTCAACATAGAAGAAAAGAGGCGGGCACTGTGTTCATCGTCCTTGCTATACTCGCAAGTCGAGGCGAAGGAGGCGGCATGGAGTCCCCGCGCACAACGAGTGGGACGCTCTTGGTCCAAACGCTCGGCGTGTTCTGGTAAGCACATGGCAGATTCATACTACCCGGCCTCTCACCTCGATGAACTAACACGCCATGTGCTGTACCCAGGCGTCAGACGACCGTTGATTTGCGGTACGTCCCGGTTTCCGTGTCGCATGACGCCGAGGGCACGGAGAAGTTGTCGCTGCTGGCCGTGTTGGTGATCTTCCGCGGACGATTGCAGCCCGAGCTGATGGATCCGGGCCTGCCGAGAGACGCTGCAGTGTACCCGCTGACAACTCCAAGCCGCAACGTCTCGGCGCGGTTCTCTCGGCTCTCGACCGCGGCGGAAGCTCGCTTCAGCTTCGGGATCGAGTGGCACCGCGTATCCACATCGTCTGGAGATGATGATACTGCATCGAGTGAGACGCCAGAGCTGCGAGTGCTGTTTCGAGCAACGAGCGCGTCCGAGTACGCCCGATGGAAGCAGGTGCTTGGAGAAGCGCTCGCGATGCCGGTGACGCAAATGACAGCATCGAGCGAGCGACGTGGAAGCTACCAAGCGCTCGGGAAGTCGATGGTTGTGCCAACTGCGCTGTCGAAAAGTGTCGGAGCACCTGGGAGTGAACCGCTGGCACCGGAACGTCATGTTCCACACAACTGCGCCGATAGCTGCAGGGTCATGCCGATCGACGAGGCGTCAAGTCCCAACGGTAACACGACGTTGGCGACCCAGCGGAGCCCGATCGGATGTCATGGAACCGCTGATGGTGCATCAGTTCCAAGTCCTCTCAGACAACACAAGCGCGTACTCAGCCCTTCAGAGAATGCCGACGATGCTGCAAATGAGTGCGAAGCTGCACTTGTGACGCTGCCACCCGCTCGACGGGTCGGAAGTGCGCTCGCTTCGCGTGGTGTTGCGGTTCACCCTATGGATTGCTTCACGGTGTTTGACGCACGTCGCGCACGGCTCGAGCACGCGCGCTCACACGAAAGTGTCCCGCGTCCTCTCAACAGCTTCCGATTGCAGTTACATGCTACCCTCGCCGTTCCAGCTCGGGATATAGCGCCGGCACAGCGTGCGTACCGGAAATCAATCAGTGCGAGCCAAATCGACGTCGATCGCAGACATTCGGAAGTCGCGAGCAACAAGCTCATCGAACCAAGAAACGCTGGTACTGTCAGCCATCAGGCAGAGACGAGCAACACCGACGAAGCCCACGCACGCAGTCACTCGACAGCGTCGGTGCGTGTAGACGTCCAAGCCATTGTCAGGTACTTCGAGTCGTTCTCGTGGCAGCCCAGAACACTTCCAAGCGGACTCGAGACTCAGCCACTCCCTCACTCGTCGTTGCGGACGAAGCGACAGTGGCGAAGTGCGCATTCGATGCCAGCGAGGCTGGACACGCTCCCCTTTAGCGAACGCGACGGCTTCTCATGGCGCGTGACACCAGCATCGCAGCTTCGGCAACAGCGCTACCAGAGCATCCGCGAAGTGAATCGTGGCATTGAGCGCCGCGTCCGAGAGCTCATGAATGACCCCACGCCGCTGGAAGATATCGAGTCGGGCTGTCTTCCCGCCCTGTTGCCGGGCTTGACTATTCAGCCATGGAACGTCCCGCCGTCAACGCGGTCCGCGTTCGAAGAGTTTTGCTGCCACTGATGCGAGATGCCAGTGACTGCTTGATGCGCCGGGGAACAAGCAAGTGTTTCCTGAGACGACAGCGCCTTCATCTTCGTACAGATGACCATGAACATGAGAGATTTCTCAGTCCGCTTAATTAATGAAGCGCATTGCTTACCGAGCAGCATGTCTTCTCCCCCTCAGTCGATGAACGCAAATGATGATATTGTGGACGCGCGTGATCGCAAGTTCGTACCGGTGGTGGAGCTCGCGACGCTCGGAAGTCTCTTTCCAATAGCAAGCCTCCGACGCGCGAGCTGATGTGCGAGTCCACACCTTCGCTTTATCTCCTTCTCGGCACTTCCCTGCCAACTGACATGGCGGTTCTCGCTCGCGTGGACGATCCGCTGCAGCAACCCGCGCAAAGGAACCGGTGCGCCGTTGCTTTCGCGCCACCCTCGATCGGCCCAAACGGGTACTTTTGCGGTCATCAAGTGCACCAGCTCGGCGCTGTCGGTGTAGACAAGCAGCGGATGCTCTCCCTTTGAGTCGTCGCGGTTCACTCGTTCAAGTGCATTGAGCACTGCGAACAGCAACGCGTGCTCCCGTGTTCGTGGCTGATCAAGCACCTCGTCGACCACGTTCCACACCTCTTTGGACGGAAACACGCACGCGAAACCCACGCGGTTGGCGCTGATCCCACCGCCAGTGACGCTGAAATTGTCGTCGTCATGGCTCCGCACCTGGTCTGCGACGCACACGACTTCATAACGTGCTAGCTCACTGCAACTGCGGCCGAGCTCCTTGCCGTTTGCGACGATCGCGAGTGTCCCTGATGCTGCCCACGCGCGCGCCGCCTGCACTGCGGCGTCACGCGCTACGCCACGCCACGTCGCCTCCCAATTGGCTTGGCCCGAAGACGACAGCGAAGACGACGAGGAAGATGAACTGGATGATCCAACTGGCGCAACGAGTCGCCAGATTACCTCTCGTCGACCGAGTTCTTCCAACAGGCAGCTTAATACATCACGATTGGGTACGGCGACGATCACGCGCTCGTACTCGCCACCGTCGCGGCCAGAGCTGGAAAAGCGCCGTGCGCGCAGTTTCCGCCATCCGCTGCGCAGCCAGAGGTGAACAGCGCCCGTCATGGCGTGGATCAAGTACCTGCTGCTTGAAAACACGTAAAGTACGCGCGTCTGCCCCGGGTCCTCGATGTTCGCGCGCCGCACGGCCGCCAGAGCCGCGAGGCACTCGCCGCGGTGCTTGGTCGGGCTAGGCGCCTCGAGCACCGCCACTTGGTTCCACCGGTCACAGTACGGAAAGACGCACGCGTACGCCGCGCGCGGGCGCTTGTTGGTCGTGGTGCTCGAGTTGACAACGGCCGAGTCGCAAAAGGCGACAAGCGTCGTCCGCTGGCGAGGGTGTGGCGTGCGCGGCGGCGCCCGGCGGCGCGCATCCGCCACAGGGTCCACCACGAAGCGCGCGCCGCCGTTCGCGCTGTGCGCATGCACGAAGGCCTCGGCCTCGCGGAACGTCTTGAACTTCTTGACGCGCGCGCCCGGGAAGTACTGCGCCTCGGCGCGCGCCGCCCGCCAGCTCGCGTACACGCCCGGCGCGCCGCCCACCGCCACCGCGTAGAACCACCAGGTCATGCCAGGACGACGCGCACAAAGGGAGGAGAGGCAACGAATGCAGGAGGCGAGGGCGGAAGGAAGGCGCCGACGTCCGTCCTTTCCCGCAGGTTTCTATGTGCTTTCGCGGGTATGTGGGGGAAACAGGAAAGTGCGGAGTCGGCGCGCGAGAAAAAAGCAACATGGCCATCACTCTGAAGATACAGCCGAATGGGATTTCACGTGGGCAGGTTTTCTACCAATCAAAATTAGGTATAGATAGCTTGTTGTAACTAGCTTCGTCAATATTTAGTATTTTGAAATGAATAACAACTAATCATTGGTAAGGAGTAGAATAAACGTCAACCGCCTTGCGTTGCAGTGACGCGCGCTCCGTCATCACGTGGTGCGTCTGTTATCATAGATTGTACAAACGGCCTTTGGAGATCGCGTTGCAGATTTGGGTGGTGTGGAGGCGCCAATGCCCCAAAGGTCGTTGCAGCAAAGACACGGTTTCCAAAAACAGGTGTGACTCACTTCAACAAGGTCAGGAGCAGCTCCAATCGCGGAAGATCCTGCGGTTTACAACTTGCTATGCACAAATTCCAGAAGATCCCTTTCAATTCGATTCGCTGTCATGATATATCCTTTTCTTTGGTGCCATGGCTATCCCCAGCGTCTCGATGGTTAAGCGGCTGCGGCGCCAGGCCAAGAACGACTGCGCGCTTTGCCCTCGGCGAGCTTACTCCATTGCCACTTCCACGTGCCCTCGTGGGCAACAAAGTGCACGTGGTACCACTCCACCCGGCGGAAGTTACCCAGCGAGATGAGGTTTTGGATCAAATCTTGGTTCTTGACTGGCGAGCCATCGGTCTTCCTCCAGCCATTGTGCACCCAACTGTGCATGCACTCGGTTATGGTCTTGACCAAGTTCTCGCTGCCCGTGGAGATGCACAGCGTCGTATGGCTGCTCGGGTCCGCCGCGTTCGCTCAATCCATCGTGCACACTGCAGTCAAGTTCTCGGCTCTCACGTTGATCGTGGCTCTGTTGTCTGCCACATCCACGTTCAAGATGAAAAGGCGCGGGAAGACGCACGGGTTGTAACCAATCATTTTGCTGTCATTGTTAGGTGCCACGCTCGATGCCCTGCACCGACTCGATCGAACACTAGGTTGAACGTTCTCAGGTACGCTTCAGCCTCGACGTAAGTAGGTAGCGAAGGCGTGCCAGATCTCCGTCATCGCCCTCTCCGCGGCGCCTTGGCCAGTGTAGATACCTGGACTCCTCCCAACCACGACCGCGTAAATCTGTGCTTCCGGGTTGATCTGTGGCACCTCATTCATTTGCACGCGATAGGTACACGACAAACCCGCGGAGATACACCTCCGGTTGTGCGTTAGTGCTCGATGTCCTGGGGAGTCAGTGAATCAATAGCGGTTGGATCCACATTGCTCGACGGGTGGGTCCAAAAGGATGGTATGGCGTAGTTGAGCGTGCAAACATCAAGCGAAAAGTATTTGAAGTATGTGTGGATAGCTCGGAGCCGACGGCTCTGTCACGCCCTTGCAGCAACAAGTAGCTGCATTGTTATCGCGGAATCGCACTGTGCTGCAGCAGTTGTTTCGTGATTAGATCGTCCATCTGTGCAAAGGTTAGTGAGTAAGCAAGCACGCGAAGTGTAGACAGACACACCTGTTGACGGCGATTGCCTGTATTACGCAGAAACATCTCACAAATGTCACGCCGTCTGCCCTTGCTCGCTACGCGGCAGCAGCATCAGCGTCTCGCCCGCACTGGTGCGCGCGCTGGTCAGCGACGTTGTTCCAGTAGCCCTCCCAGGTCGACCCATCCGAGTGCGCTTTGACGTGGATCCACTCGACGTCCCGCTCGCCTTGCAGCTCGTCTAGCTGCACGATAAGGTCCTTGTTCTTGACGGGCTCTTTTTTCGACGTTCGCCAACCATTTTTGCGCCACTTGCTCAAGTATTCGACCATGGAATCGACCAAAAGCTTGCTGCTCGTCAAGATGAGGAGCTTTTTCTTCTCGCTCGGGTCGTCCTTGTTCGCGCAGCGCAGCGCCTCAATCCCGGCCATGTACTCGGCGCGGTTGTTGGTCATCCCCGGGTCGTCTACGGTCTGTACAACGTCCCAGTCGGGCCGGTGCGGGAATATGCACGCGATCGAGGCGCGCACGCTGTGCATTCCGTTGCGGATGGCACTGCCGTCACAGAACGCGACAAGCGTTGACCCGAGGCTCCGAGGGTCGCCAATGTCCGATGGCATTTCCCTTGCAGCCCAAGTTGGCTGTCCACTCACCGCAGCTTCCTGGCTTTCCAGCACCAGTCCGAACGCCTTCAGGCGCTCTTCAGCTTTCACGCGCTCTTCGAACTTGATCACAGGTCGATCCACTGCAGCGGAGCGAGCGGCGGCGGCGAGTGTGTAGATCCCTGGGCTATCCCCCTCGATCACAGCGTAGTAGGAGACCGTAGAGCTGGACTCGTCGGCGACATCCTCGCCACGCTCCTTGGGGAACCTCGTCGCTTCATCGATACGATCGAATCTCTTATGAACCGCACCAGGGGAGCCGTCCACCTGGGCCTTCGCCTCGTAGTAACCCTTGCTCTTGGACCTCGGCATCGAAAGAAGGGGGCGGTTGGACAGCAGACAGCAATGGCTGGGGGAGGGAGTGGAGATCGCTTGGTGGCCGTGCAGCGTCTGATGCGCTTCTAGGAAAAGCGGCGAGTGGTGGAGAATCTCCACCGCTCCTTTTTCTCGCCGAGGATGCGTCTGCGGTCCACATTGCGGGCCCTTGGCTTCAGTACTACAGGCATCTGCATACAAGGCGCCGTGTCCAAAAATCCTAATTTGGATCAGAATAGGTATTTTGACTGAGACAACATGCAAACTCCAACAGCAAACACGGACGAGTGCCGACGCACTGTTGCAAGCCATTATTTAGAGATAAAAGTAGGCATTCCCTGCTACTTTGAATGGAAAGTCTGGAACCGCGGAGTAGGTAGTTTCCATGTTTTGGACCCAAAATACCTAATTCTGAATGTCGTCTGATTCGCTGTCAACTTCAACATGAGCCAGTCGCAAATGCAGAGCGCCTCATATTGATATGTGACCTAGGTCACCGCGTACCGCATTCTCGCATCGCTTCAACATGCAAATTTTCGACTAGGTGATATGGCATCACGGGTTCCCACACCAAGCTTTTTCCACTTGGACGTGCCCCGCCGGTCTCGGAGGGCTCAGTACGTGGCGCTACCCACGATGTGCCCGCGTGAGCTCCAGGTTCTGATCTTGATTCGTGGTTGGTGCGGTGTCGGTCTTCTTCCAGCCGTTGGGCATCAAACCTTGTATGGACGTGGTCGTGGGACTGGCCAGCTTTTTGATGCACATGAAGGCGAATGGTGTCCTCGGGCACGGATCCAGCATAGCCACGTACTCGGCTCGCGTGTTGGTTGTGTCATCCACATCAATGTTCAAGTCGGGACGGAGCAGGACACCAGCCAACTCGAGTCAAGAGAGCAAACCCAGCGGTATCATTGCTGACCAAATCCAACACGGATGGCAACTTGCGCTGCATTAGATACGAGCAAGTCCTCAATGGCCTCTTCGGCCTTGGCCATGGGTAGATCCCACGTCCTGACCCCAAAGGTGACGTCTTCCACGCTCTTGTCACACAGTACCGCTTGGTTCGCGACAACGATCCTTGCTGCTGGGCTGAAAGCACCGATGGGATACACGTACGAGCCGTCGGCCCGGTCGTGGTCGGCTCCCCGCTCCTGATGGCCATCTGTCGAGTGCTCTGGGTCTTTATGCCAGGCATCGGCAGCGTGTATGCCCTTGAGATCTGGACGGCGCGGGCCTCACCCACGGTACCGACGCACCAGTGAGAGCTGATGAACGGTTAAAGTGCCCTTCGGATGGGCCAAGGCGCGCTGGGAGCTCGCGCAAATCTCGTTTTCCTCTCCAACACCTATTGCGTCAGTGCAAAGAGAGGATCACATCGGTTAGCCAAGATATCCAGAGAATGCATACGCTGGTGTCTGGCGCTCCACCATCAAAGATCCACGCCACGCGCTCGACCAGCTTGACGTCGAATGGCACAACATGGACGTTGCGAAGCTCGACGCGCCAGTGGTTAGGGCCAAGGTTGTGTGCGGAGCTCAAGCGGCTTGGCTGAGGCACGTCGTGCATCTTGACGTCTCGGAAGGTGTCGTCGGTCCTGGCACGCAGGCGATCAAACATTCGCTCGTCGTCCGGGAGCGAGGCTGGGGAGATCGCAAACGTCCAATGCAGCACACGAGAGAGTTGGAGAGACTGCATGACAAACATTACACAAGTCGAGGGGCTGCTAGCGCGAGCACTCATACAAGCGAGTGAAATGCGTACCTCGTCGCGGGCGCGCTTCTCTAGCAATTGCCGCAAGCGCTTGGCGCGTCCGATATCATCAGTTGCATGTACATTAGACCTTAACCCAACTCTAGACTTCATCATCTCGTGCGACCTTGATAATCCCACGTCCACTACGGTAGGTTGTTCGTTGTGTTCACAGTCTGCCGGCGCCTCCAGGTTCTGGAAGCGTAGAGAGGTGCGGAGAGTTGAGTGTGGGTGCGTGAGTCAGTCGAGCTTAAATACCAGCAACCAGACCCATCGTTGCCCGTCAAGCAATACGGAGATGCTCATCAAACTCGCGGCTGGTTGCAGCGCAGCGCAGCTGCAACAGCCGTATGTACCGCTCGTATTCGCACGTCTCAAAGTTATATCACCTCCCGAATGTTTGCGCCATTGTATGCAAGGATCGTATTTCATCTCGTGTGCACATAGCTCAGACCCGATGGAAACACCATCACGTGCGAACTCTGACCAATTCTCCAGACCCGATGAAAGTACGATGGCGTGCACGGTCTGACCCAATTTCTGGCCCGACCCGTATACGACCCTAAAAAAGTTAACCACTCGAGGCAGCATCGACCTCATCGGTCGTGACGACGACGACGACTTTCAAAAGTAGGATGGACACACGGGTCAGCGCGCTAATCTCAACAAACTCAGCCGCACACTTGCTCGACTGCAGATAACTTACCAGCAAACTCACGCACTGCCGGCGACCCAGGTGATGCGTGTCCGAGACGCCAAACACAACCAAGTCGACGTCGTTCGCGGCACCGCACAGACCCGTCACAAATAACCCGTACCCTTCGACATGCACCGCGCCTCCCCACAGCGTAGCCATCTCGCGCTTCACTTTGCGAATGGCGACGTCCACCTAGCACCGTCTGGACATCGCCTCCTGCTGCGCATGCTGGTAGAAGTCGACGATCTCGTCGTGCAGCACGACCCGAAGTATCGCCGTTTGCTCTTCATACAATCGCTGCAAATGACCAAAAGAGAGCTCCGCGTCGTTAGACGCCGACAGCCGTGCTCCTGCTCACTCGCAAAAATGACGCTCTGTCGCCACTCGAGTCGCTCTTCCCACTCCTTCTCGCGCGAGATGCCATTCACCGGACATGTGGCCAAGTGCTTCGCCAGGTTCTCGCGAGAGCAGATCTCTTTGTAGCCAAGCACAGCGCTCAGACACACCACGTCGTACGAGTAAAAGTCGACGTCAGCGAACTCTTCCACCACCTGGTCGAGCATGTCGGGTACTTGTCGGTACACGCAGCTCTCGAGGTGCTGATTTGTGCGCGCGACATTGAGCAGCCGTCGGGGTTCTCAGTCAGCACGCCAAAGCTGACGAAATGGTTTTTCGAGCCAAGGGCTAGCATGGCGAACCAACCGGTGACCGCGTTCAATTACGCGGATACGCACTGGGACGATGTCAGAGTAGACTGGCTGAGACTGTTCACTGACCCGAAAGCGGACGCTAAGGTCCGCGACGCGCTTCGCGACGCTGCTGCGAAGGACCAACAGCCTACGAAGCGGCCGCGTGTCGGAGATAGTAGTGGTATTACCTGTTTGAAACGAGTACTGGTTCTGGTTGTCAACGACGCGCGATCGATCGTCGAACGAATCGACGGCGACAGCATTGGCTCGCGCTTCTTCCCACGGTTTCGAAATGCGCTACAGTATGCAATCTATCAAATCCACTCCCCGTTTGGCGCCGATATCTTCGCGGTTCTCGTCAATGCGCATTCGCAGATTCACGACATGATGCCCTCGGTCGAACGTGATCCGTCGGCGCGAGCGCCTCTGCATCATCTGTTGACGGTGCTGTTCCCGCCGTATATGCTGACGCACACGATGGACGAGTTGTTCGATGCCACCAACTCGCATATTGACATCCCATTCGACTACAAGGCGATTGTCATGAAGAAGAACTAGATGGCTTTGTGGAGCTCCGTCTTGTCAATGGGCCGTCCACTTTGGAAGAGCTGTGGCAGAGAGATCGACGATATCGACCAACAACAGCAACTCGTGCTGAGCCTGGCCGCCTCCAAGCTTCTACACGACGCTCCCATTCAAAGTACTTCCAGCTACTGCGAAGGTGGTCTGGGCGGTGTCGCGGCTTTGTTTTACCGATTCGGACTGCGTCCACGAGCGAGGTTAGACTTGTCGTCGCGAATGGCGGCGGAGTTTATGGCGGCACTGGGCTACGTGGCGCACACATTTGATGCGCATGTGTGCGTGTACACGTCGGAGCCCGTGTTGGCGTTTGGCGCGACTCGTCTGTGGTATCGGCTGTACTCGAAAGTATTGATGACGTTCATGCTGCCATAGTTGAAGGAGATGCTGAGGCAAGATGTCGTAGACACCGACAACATTATCGAGATCGTGGCGCGCACTACCTTGTTGCTGGCGATGGACGAGTGTGTCGTGCAAGCGTGGCCCGAGCACGGCAAGCAGAAACGCGATTTTCGCTTCGTGGGTTAGTTTTGCTCCGTGGAATAGTTTCTGGACAAGCTCGTTGGCGACTTGCCCGAGCTGCGGAGCGCGACCGGAGAGACGGTTGTGACCGACGATCAGCAGGCCAGTTTTAATTCCTGAATGAGCAGATGGACCAACTGGAAGGGCCAGTTTGTCGGGCTGCGCACGATGCCGACGGAGAAGACGCTCTGTTTTCTGCTGGGATGTCGCACAGCTGGCGTGCGTCCCCGCAACGAAGATAGGGCGAACATGGTGATCCCAGTCTTCTGTGACGACGGCGAGGTGTCGTTCGTGTTGGTGAATATGGTGAACACCGTTGGCGTCGACAGGAACTTGTCAGCGTCTGCAACGGATAATCTAGCTCCGTCCAGCGTGTTCGAGCCAGACCAGTCGTTGTCCAAGACGACGACACGTGATATGATCGGCGTCTACCTGAATGTGCAAGACTACATCAACACCTGTCGAGAAATGCATCGGACCCAACGCTTATTCCTCGTCGACTGGGCGGAAATTTCGGCTCCAGAGGCCGACAAGTACACGCTGGTTCTACTCGGAACGAGGTCGTTGGTGTGGGTATGTTCGTCAATAGAGGTGGCGCGCCAGTTGAAGAAGATCATCAAGTTGACGCTGCGGGATCCAATGGCTTACGTGAAGAGCGATCTTAAGGAACGACCTAGGACGCTCAGAGCGCACGAGGTATTTCGTTTGGTGTCAGATTGCGACTTGGAAGCTGCCGCAGCGCGTACGCTCACCGTGTATGCGGAAATCGAAAGCTAGATCCAAGTGGGTCGGTTGGTTGGCGCTTACGGATTGTCATTTCTTTAGCTCACGCTAGACTACGTCGATTTCGGTCGTGCTGCCGTTGTCGAGCGAGGAGAAAGCGATCGAGAAGGTCTGAGCGCAAAGAGGTGTCGACGAGAAGGGTGCTGTTTGTCTTTGCAACTGAGCAATTGTTGGTCATTTAGCTTAGGCATCTGTGCACGTGCAAGCTGTAGAGCTTCTGCTGCTGCTTCATGTCTTCGACCGTAGTTTGGTTCAGTGTTGTGTTGAATTTCGATTCTGCTCGTAGTTTGTTTGGACTGGTGCTGGGAAGCGCACGGCAAAGGTGAAACGCGTCCTACGGTGAGCCTGCAACCCTGTACATTGTTTCTTGCCGACGTTCCGACCCGCAGTGAGGTCGGCTCCTCATTCTCGACGTCGCTTCCGTCGCTAGCGAAGAAGAGTCGCAGCGTCGAACCCTGATGTCCCTCGACCGGAGACAAGAGATCTAACGGGTTGGAAAAGCCACGGCAGTGAAATCCTCTGAGGTCGGCTGTGAAGCGTCTTACGTGAGCGAGCAGAGTGACGAATGGGAAGAACGCGACCAGTGACCAACCGACCAACCGACCAACCATCACGGATGGCTGTGGACGCGCGGTAAGGCATCCATCAGTCGCGTTAAATGGGGCAGTTGGCAGCAGTTATCTCTTTGCGTTTGGACACCCAGCTTAATATAGCGGCGCTCTGGTTAGTCTACCCTTCTGCGTTGTTCTTCCCCCTCACTTGCTCCTCACATAAGTCGGCTTCGTCGCCAGTATTGGCGCCGAAGTCTCCATCCGTTCCATCATGGGTTCCTATCGAGCTCGTAGTCGTTCATCGGTTCCCAGTGATGTGAAAACACTCATTGGTAACAAGTGCGAAGACAACATCTACAATACAACAGGACAGGATCGGCAGAAATCAACTTGTTGTCATGGTGATCGCTAACGAAGCATCCTAGCCTTCGGTCTGTTGTCTTCCACTGGAACTTCTCGACGAACAAGGGTGCCAAGATGCTAACGAGCACTCACAAGAGAAAAGGCAAATTGAAAACTCAGCTGCAGTGGGCATCCAGTTCAGCCTCCGCGTCGGCCTCCCCGCTGGTCACGGCCAAGCAGAAAACGCTGTCTGGACTCGCAGCTTTAAACCATGCAAGAGCGCCTCTCACAGCAACTACGCGCGTTTGTTCACGACGCCCGAGATGCAGCCGACCTTGCGCGTCTTGCCAGCCGTGCTGCTCTTTAGGTAGCACGCCGTGCCGCCAGGGTTGTCATTCACGAACGTGTACGCCACGCAGCCCGACGTCGCCGCGCACTGGTCACAGCACTGGTCGGGACGCAAACCGTACTTGACGGCCAGGTCGTGGCCATAGAAGTCCACGTCCGTCTTTTGCTTGGAGCACTGTTTCGGCGTCGCGATGCACTGGTAGTACCACTTGTTCCACGGCTGGCAGTACGCACCCGACGGGCAACACACCGTGCCGGACGCATCGCCGCACGCCGCTCCAAGCTTGTTGGAACACATTGACTTGGTACCCGTCACCACCGCTGACACGGCACCCTTGAGAGCCTTCTTGGTGCCCGTGCCACTCTTCAATTAGTACGCCGAGCGGCCGTCCGCGTTGTAGTTGACGAATGTGTAGACTATGCACTTGTCGAGTGCGAGGCACCGGTTGCAGCACTCTTCCGGCTGCATATCCTTGATGGTCTTGAGGTCATCACCGTAGTAGTCGACGTCGACCTCAGGCACGCCGCAGTTGGCTGGAACGGCAATGCACTGGTAGTACCACGGGTTCCACAGCTGACAGTACGCGTCAGCCTTGCACGTCAGAGCTCCCGTGGCGCCGTTACCGCAGTTTCCACCTACTTTCACGGATACCTGGCGAGTGGGTGTCGGAGTCGGTGTGCGCATACGCGTGCGCGTCGGCGTGGGGGTAGATGTCAGTGTGGAAGTCGGCGTGAAGGTGGGAGTCGGCGTCAATCTGAGCGTCGGGGTCGGGGTAGGAGTGAGCGTGCGCGTGCGCGTTGGGGTAGGAGTGGGCGCTTTTCCGGCATCACTATCGTCGCTGTCATAATGGGGAGTTGATGTAGGCGTGCGAGTTGGTGTGCGCGTCGGAGTCGGCATTGGAGTTGGCGCCCGCGTCGACGTCGGTGTCGGAGTGAGCGTCGGAGTAGAAATGGGCGTCGGGGTTAGCGTTGGGATCGGAGTTGGTGTCCGCGTCGGAATCGGCGTTAGAATCAGTGTCGGAGTAGGAGTGGGCGTACACGTGGGGGTAGTAGTCGTGAGCGTGGGGATACGAGTGGGCGTGAGCATAGGAATTTTGACATCGTCACTGTCCTCACTGTCATAGTTGGGAGTTGACGTGGGCGTACGAGTTGTCGTCGGTGTCGGCGTGGGTGAGACAGTTGGGGTCGTTGTAGTCCCACCGGAACAAGTGATCGACGCCCACAGCGACGGGTCCGACTTGGAAGAGCTGTCGCCTAGGTGGGAGACGCCGCTGGTTCAGCTCACGACCGGGTTGGTGCTGGAGACAAGCTCGCAGCACGGGTCACCGAGCTCCTGGCCGTTGGTCTGTCTGTCGCCGTCCGAGTCAGCTTGGCATAGAGCTTTGGTCCACTTGGACCCGGCCGACTTGAATGCCCGGCCGAAACTGCTGAACCCACCGCTGCTGCTGAGGTTGATGTGACCGATGTTACTCGCGCCTCCGTTGACGTTGCCGCCGTTGGGGACCGACGACGTATACTGCGAATAGGCAGTGGCTTGATGCACCAATGCAATCAGGGCGGTGATCGCGGTGAGGCGTATCCTGGAAACCGGAAATTTGGAGTCTTCGATGCGATGCGAAGAGAAGAGAAAAGGAGTTGGGAAGTTCGTCCAATTTGATGAATTAGAGAATGAGGAAGTAGCGACGGTTCTGCGGGTGGCGAGATGTGCGCTGAGAGCCTAGTGTGAAGACGGATTAACAGGCTAATAACTTCTTACATGCTGTGCGGCGGTGAGATCGGTGTCTTTAAGTATATAGAAAACGAGAGATCCACGCTGGCGCTGCTTCCCTCTCCACCAATAGAAACCTCGTCAAGACACGCGCGTGGCCTGGTGTTCATTGACAGGTCCTCTTCAGACTGGTCTCAAAGTATAGCGTTCTCCGCCACGCACTGGGCACTCCAAACTGGAACCTCCGACCCCGAACGGGTTGCCTACATTTGCAGCCCCGAGTGATTAACATTAATCCCATGATCGTAGTTGAGATGGTGACGGATGTCGAAGTGCTGAGCTGCTACGTACGGTCATTTACGGATCCATTCCGGGCCTGCGGCTGGCAACCAAGGCGGATAGACAAATGCACATGTGAGAAGTATGATTGGTCGAAAGTATTCTGTGCTCGACTCTGATTGGGTAACATACACGCGAACGACGATGTGATTGGGCGGATTGGATTCTAACACCACCGTAATGTTTGGACTCTCTTTTACTGTTCGGACATGACGAACTGGAACGGAGCAGATTCCGGCATGTTCTTGGTAGTGAAGACGACAAGCGTGTGCCATTTGCGTCACGGCGAGCGTTGGCCTGAGGTTTTTGAGGTCACCAATGTCCGACCGTCGGACTCCGATGGCATTTCCCAAGCGATCCACCTGCTATGGTTGTCCTCTGTACTGCAAACTGCAGCTCTCACGACGTCTGGAGTCAGTTCAACCGGCTTCAGGTGCTTTTCCGCAACCTCGTGCTCGTCAAACTCGACTATGAGTCGACCCATCGATGCGGAGGGAGCGACTGTATTGAGGATCATACTTCGGCTCCAGCGTGTTAAGATCGCGAAGATCGACGACTGAGAGCCCCTTCCGCCTTGGCGATGGTGGCGGAATGCAGAGCAAACGAGTAATGATAAACAGTACCGTAGTGGGGAGATGCCCACGATCACGGGAGCATCCTAATCGATCAGAAAGCAGTGAGCAAGTGTGACAGCGAACGATCAGCCAGCCGCCGTGGATGCTTCTTGCTCTGCTTCGTATGGCATCGGTCTCTTTTCGCTCTCGCCGTTTCATCGACATATTATATAACCTTGATACTGCGGAGAAGCGTTCCTCTTTTTCGTCTTCCTTCTTGTCTCCGCCGCTCGCTTACCCCTCGTAGAACTCGGCCTCGTCGCCAACGTCAACATCGCCGCCGAAATCTTGGTCCATGCCGTCGTCCGGGTAATTGTCCGGGTCCCGATCGAACTCGTCGCCGTCCTCTCCGTCGTCTACGCCGAACGCGCGTTCGTCCTCGAGCTCCTCCTCGTCGTCCTGAATCGCGTCGTGCAGGTTACGCTGTTCGTCCATTTCCTCATCGTGGAACGGGTGCGCGCGTTCAAATTGCTCCTGTTCGTCGTCCTCATTGTGCTCGTCTTGGTCGCTCTCATCGAAGATCTGCCGCCCGTACCGTGCTCGCTTGACTGGCCGCTCATCGTCGTCTTCATCATCTTCATTCTCATCATCAAGGTTTCCATGCTCTTCATCGGACTGCACACCAGCAGCATGGTTCTCTTCGCTCTCTCCTCCTTCGTCCTGACCGGCGTCCTCCTCGTTGCCCTGCTCCTCGTCCTCCTCTTCAGCGTGGTGCTCATCGTCGCTGTCGATGATTTGGTTGGCGTTGCGCCGCCGCCCACGCGGAATGTGATGGTGACCTCCGTCTGCGTCGCTGTCTTCTCCGTGATGGGCGTCTTCACTCTCGTCTACTAGCTCAACGATGCGATCCGGACCACCTGAATTCTCTAGCTGCTGCTCTCTCGCCTGCCTCCGTCGCTCGTTCCGCCGCTCTCGCTGTCGACGCCTCTTTTCCACGCGCCGCCGCTCACGCTCCTCGTCGCGCGCTTCGTCGTCACTGCTGTACTGCCACACGCCCTCGCCGTTGTCGTCGTCGTCGTTGTCGGAGAACGTCGCAAATACTGCAGCTGCCTGATCTTCGTCCTCGTCGTCGACGATGAACGAATTGTCCGAGTTCTCGCCGTTGTCTTCCTCCTCCTCCTCTTCGTCGCTCTGATGGCGTCGACCGCGACCCCGACGCGATCCGTCGAGCGCTTCGTCAGTCACCAGGTTAATGTACTCGGTCAGCGGGGCGTCCGACGTCTCATGTGGCTCGCGCAGAGTCGTCGTCACGCTCAGCTTCACACCGTACAGGTCGTCCGTGAACGTGAACGTGTACTCGCCTGTATATCAACCACAGCAAAGGTTAGAACACGAGTCGGTTCCCAGCCAACAGACTGATCACTCACCACCAGGAACGTCGAGGCGAAGCGAAGGGAACCGGACCGTGCCCCGCTGCGCGCCACGTGTACGCTCCAAGACGCAGTTTCCCTGTGATCCAAGGCATCCAGTCAGGTACTTAGTGCCACTAAGACACCACTCCACCAACAGTAGAGACAACGTACCGCTTCGTCGCGCACGCGGAGTGTGATCTCGTTGTAGTAGTTGGGGAGGATGAACGCGTCGTCGTCGTTTCCGTGCTCATCCAGGAAGAAGGGCGCACCGCCGTCCATGTGTTCCTCGTCCTCCTCGAGCTTGATGACGGCGACCTCGCACTCTTGGTGCTCGCTGTACAGCTCAACGATGCTCGGGAACTCAACAAGCGCGAGCGCCACGCGCATGCTCGCGTACCCATCCTCGTTGGCGTCCGTCGTGTCTAGCACGACGTTGCGCGAGAGCGAGAGCCGTCCGTCCACGGTGTTCTCCACGTTGACCTCCGGGTACAACCGTCGTTGCCGGAGTAACTCGCCATCCTCTCCATCTTCTTCCTCCTCTTCCTCTCCGTCCTCATTATCGGCGTCTCCATCACTCTCCTGAGCCCGGCGGTCGTGGAACGCCACCGCCTGGTGCTGCAGGAAGTGGATATGCCACTTGGCGTCCACTTGATCCAGCAGCGAAGCGTACTCCTCCTCCTCTCGATCGACCTCCTCGGTTTCAACCTCTGCTTCTTGCCGACGCTGATGTCTGCGCGCGCACACGAGCGCCGGGAGAAGCAGCTGGATGGCATTCCAGAGCGTCACGTTGATGCTGAAGACAGCGCTAGGCGACGACGACGGCGACAACTGGCGCAGAATGTCCGCGCGGCACGTGGGGCACTGCGCTTCCTCGATTGGCCGCGACAGGAACGTCTTCATCAGGCACACGCGGCTGCAACAAGAGAACAAGACCCTCTATTAATGAGCTGATGATTATCACGAGATGAAGAGCTAGAACGCTGCGATCGTACCAGAACGAGTGGCCGCAGAAGACCGACGTGGGCTGCAAGGAACACGAGGAAGCACACAGTTAGATCGCCATAAGCGCCATTTCGGTCATTAGATGATCGCGACGGTACCTTGAAGAGCACGTCGTGGCACAACACGCACTGGAACTCGTTCTCCAGCGCGTCCGTCGGCGCCTTCGCGAATGACGATGCGTTCGGGTTCTCGATCATCACCACGTCTTCGTCATCCCCGTCGCTCGGCTCCTGTCTCTTCCCACTAATATCGACAACCTCTCCCTCATCCGCCTCCTCATCCTTCTCCTCATCCTCGTCCAGCAGGACCACCAGCGGGTTCAGCTCTTGCGGCTGCTGGTCCTGCTGGTCCTGCTCCTCCTGCTCCTGCTCCGCCGTATTCTCCGCAACGATAGGATCGTGCGCGTGGCCTGCCTCTATCTCTGCTGCTGCTGCTGCTGCCATCGCCGCATCGTCCGCCATGTTCCCGAGGCGCCGGTCGAGCAGTCCAACCGACAAGAACAGGGGAAAATGGCGCCAAATGACGCTTCAGCTAGTTCTCAACGTAGCAAAGCCTAACGGAACGTATTTAGGTTTACTGATTTGGTTTTATTCCGGAACATACTGATCCGGTTTTGTGCACTTACGTTGAGCTGCCATTTGCTGCATAAAACTGATTTGGTTGCGATTCAACTGGGTCAAGTTTGTACGCGGGGGCTCGAGTTGCAGTACTAAATTGGAGAAAATATATGTTTGCTGGTGCACCAAAGGAACTAGTAAAAGAGTGAGTCGAAGCTCGGCATCACTCGTTCAGCATCTTCGTTTAGTTGTCGAACAGGTCGCCCAGTTGGTGCCCAAGCTCGAAATCTACGAGCCCGCAGGGCTCGGCAGCGCCAATTGGTTCTAGACTGAGCCACTCCGTGCTCTCGACTGGGTTGGACGGTGCGGAAGCAGGGTCAACCGTCTCAGCAGCGGCAACGGATGCGGCGCTTGTAGCGGCAGGGGCAATAGCGATGGACACCGCGTTGACGAGCGCGTGGGCGCCAATATCGACGGTATGATAATCAGCAACGCGGCTCGAGAGTTGGCTCTGACCACGGCGTAAGATTTTATGATGGCGCTCGACCTTCATGCCGTACTTTTGTGCGTGCATCATCCTCTCCCGCACAGCACGGGTGCCCACGACGGTGACGATAGCGTCCCATGGTCCGAGCGGATATATCTCGACGGCAACGAGGAATCGGTCGCGCTCGTCGTCGGCCCACCCACCGCGTTGTGTTGTTCCTGCGGTATCTGCGGTATTTGTGCCCGGAGATCGCTTAGTCATCCTCTGAAGGATCCGTATCGTGGCCAAGCTCCCGCTGTCGTCCACTTCGAGCAGCTGCAGCAGCACCTTGTAGGAGATAGTCAACGCGTACTCGGACTCGGCAGGTGGGTGAGTGCTCGCTGGCGAAGACGGAAGTGGTCAAAGTGCCGGCGGTCGGTGCGTGGTGTTGAAGGGGTCGTTCCAAGATGCGCATTGGTTTTGTATTCTCGGAGCGCCGCCGCGTGGACGCGAGCGAAGGCGTTGGAGCATCGCAGTCGCTTCGATCGCGACCACCAATCCGACCCAAGCAGGTCCCCACCGGCGGTTTGTCTCCGTCCCCGCCTTACCGCCGCCCTACCCACGAGTACCAGTGAAGCTCGACGTGTATTGTACGCGGACACTGGGGCCACGTGCGGACGAGGACGAGCCCTCAACGTGAAAACTACGACGATCGCAGTAATCCACGCGAACCACCTTTCCGCTGTGGTCCCCTACAAGTAATTTACCAAATCGCCCCCTCCCTACCCCCACTCGTAGTCCGAGTCCCAACCGGTAGTGCGGACGGTCGGCGCCCACCCCGCGTCGTGCACTGCCGCAACCCCACGCACGACTACGAGCAGAATGGCGAGGTAGTGCGCAATGGTAACCCGACGATCGTCCGCTTTCCCGCTTGTCCAGTCAGCTTCAAACAGAGCGCTCGCAGCTTCTTGTGCGCAAAGATGAACCGACGCAGCTTCAGCTTGCGGAACAGCTTCGTCCTGGAGAACTCGAGCAACAGATCCATACGCGGGACCATGAACCGGACGTACTCTTGCAGTTGTCCCAGCGAGGCGGTCTTCTTCGTCGGCATGTTGTGAATAACTTCGAGGACGTCCGGTCGATTCTCCTGCCAGATATCAGTCTTCTGTTTGCTCTTCTTGAAGTGAGCGTCTTCATAGAATTCGGGCGTTGAAGACGAGAGCTTTTCGCCGAACTGGTTTGTGGCCACAAACAGATCCTTCCGACCGGGATCCAGACCCCACATGACATCGAAGTTCTTCTTGCTCAGTGTGTGGACGGTAGCTCCTCGCTTGGGCTTGCACATGACGATGCTGACCGCCTTGCCGTCCGTGTAATGGGACTCAGTCCTACCCACTATCGCGAGAGCGAAGAGCGAGATGGAGCTGATCCCTTGAACTGAGGAAGCGTTGAGCAAGGGTCTGACACAAGGGTGTCAGCCGATGCTCGGTCTTGGTCGAAGCTTGGGCCCGAGAGGCTTGGAGAGAGGAGCGGAGGCGACTTGAGT
>JAASGW010000499.1:0-22972 GCA_023334395.1 Phytopythium sindhum | reverse complement strand
GACCGATCACTTGGATCATCTTGAAGTCTTGCAGCGTCACATTCTGCTTGGCCGTTGGGTATCCGTGCTCCTCGTCGTAGTCGTCCGTCAGGGATGCACCAAAGAACCTCGATCGCTTCAGCGGTAGACGCTCGAGCATGAATGGCGGCTGGTCGGCTTTACGCGTCAGGAACTTCCGAACGTCGTCAATTAGGTGCGGATTCTTGGCCGACTGATCCACACGGTCGTAGTTAAGCAGGTTGCGCAGCCACATGGACAGCTCGTTCTGCCGCTTGGCGATAAACTCGGGCTCGAACGACCCGAGCAGCTTCTTGGGCGGCAGGATCGGCACGCGCACACCCATGGGACGCAGTCGGTCGTTCAGGTGCTTGAATTCCTGGTACCGACGGTAGATGTTCCAGCTCGCCCCCGACTGCGCACACCGCATCTCGATCGTGTACACTGTGTAGAGTCGGTTGGACGCGTCATAGACGAAACCGTGACCGCTGATCTTGACGCACTCGGCGCGGGCGCCAATTGGAATCAGATACAGCGCCTGAGCGCGCGAATCTTCTTCTTCTTTGGCGATGATCTCGTGATCCGGGCAGTATCCCGACGCGCGCTGGTGCATCTCGGAACACCCCGGGTAGTTGCACTTGACCGGTTCCAAGTGCTCCTCGTTCACCAACGGGACGTTCTCACTTCTCACCCGGCCCAAAGACTCACTATCTCCGTCCTCATTGGTCTTTTGATTGTCAATGCCGTCTTCACTAGCGGCGTTGACAACGTCGTCATCCTCGACCGTGTCCTCGATCTCAATGTCCGCCGTCTCATCCGCCGTGTACAGCGAAAGCAGGTACGACGACGTCGACTCCTCACCCGGCGGCTTTTCATCTGGCCTGTTGCATGTTAACACCAGTGAGCAAGATTAACAAGTGTCGACAAGGATCATGATCTCGTAGTGATGGAGTCGTACCCGGCCTCGTGCTGTGCGGCGACCGAGTCCAGCGTCACAAGCGTGTAGTGCTGGTCGATCTCCTCCACGCGGTACGACTCGCCCGTGTCCAGGTCCTTGACTAGGTACGACGGGTTCTCCCATTCGAGCGCGGCCGCTGCTGCCGCCGCCGATCTGTCGGCTTCTTCTTCCTCCTCCTCGCTCGAGGTCGCGTCGTCAAAGTTGTAGAACGTGTCGTCGTCCTGCACGGGCTCGACGTACGGGTTCATCGCGATCGTCTCCGCCAGGTCCCTCAAGTCCAGCTCCCGCTGCTGCTCCTCCGTGAGCACCTCGATGCCGCTGCTGTCGCTGCTATCGTCGCTCAGGTAGTTGTCGTCCTCATCCTCCTCGTCCTCCTCCTCGTCCGAGCGCCGCACGCCCGTCGCCGAGTACTCCATCTCGTCGCCCACAAGAATCAGCCCGCGCTGGTCTTCCTCTCCGCCGTCCTCGGGTCCCGCCGGAGCCTTCAGCGGCTCGTCACGCGCCGCGACCGCCGCCGCTTCCGTCGGCATTTTCGCCTCGCTTCGCTGTTTGATTTCTGTTCTTTCGCTAATTTTTCTGCGGGCGACGTGGTCCATGTGGGGGTAACCAAGGCACATTTACAGGGTTACAAATGGGTTGGAAAGCGCTACTTTCAGAAACCAGGGTCGACCTTGTTTTTTCTGAGATCATGACTTTGCATCAAAATCATGATTTTTGCGAAATGTGTTCGAGGTTGGGAACCTAGCCAAAATGATGATTTCGGCCCGAAATCACGAAATTCGGCCCCCTCGAACACGGCTTGGTGTTTCGTCCCCAAAATGCTGTCTGTCCTATGTCGTCTGTCCTACACCCTGCCTGTGTTGATTTGTGCTGGGTCAAATATGTTGGATCGAAGACCGATGTTTTGCTGAACGTTGATGCGAACATGAGAAAAAGACGAGTTGCTCAGGCAACCCGTAGGTGGTGCATTCGCACAAGAAGTGGATTGGCTTGGTTTAGTATAGGTTACGTATCCGCTGCTGCTCGGTGATGTAATGTACCCCCTTGACCATACGGTTCATCCTCTGGATGTGTTGGATACGTTGAGCCAATTGGGAAGGAAAGTTCAGCATTTCGTACGTGAAGTTCGGCAGGATTCTATTTTAGAAACAATTTTGCAGCAGGATCAGCTGCACTGACGCCGGCCCAAGACCGCTTTGGAATTGTTCTGGACTCGTGGCTCCGCTCGGCTCATATCACCGTGGCGCGCCTGCCTTCGACGACGGCGTTCAAAGTCGTCGGCAATTTGCTCTCAGTCCTTCCCGACGTTTTCCGCAGATGCGGTGCTTCCCTGTGCTTCGGGAGCAATTCACCAGTAGGAAAATATTGAATGAGGTTATGTAACTGGTTACGTTTACACAGTAACGTACCCTTGTTTATTGGTCGTACTTTATCGGAGTTAAACGCTACTATGTGTAACCCAAAATAACCGCTGGCTGCCGTCACGCCTGCCTGCCCAATCAAAGGCAACTTCTGAACGGGCGAAGCGACCGACAAGCAGCTCAAGCGACACCTGAGGCAAGGATGGCGGCCGCCAAGAAGCTCGACGTGCACAGCGCCACGTCTGACTACTCCAAGACCTACGTCTTCCACGACGAGGATCACACGCTCGGCAACGCGCTGCGCTACGTGCTCATGCGCAAGTACGTCTCTTGATTATCCGTGCGATGGAGGCGCCGCCGCTTGGTGGAGGCGTCCCTACACATCGGTAATGCGACTATATCGATTAACTTTTGGATTGTTGTGACTGAATGACAGCCCAGACGTGGACTTCTGCGGCTACACGATCCCGCACCCGTCCGAACCCAAGATGCACGTGCGCCTGCAGACCCGTCAAGGTGAACGCATGCTATCGCTATCGTCACTCTAGGCAGGGTGTTGCTTCCAGGATGCTGACAATTGTGGTTTATGACTTCGAAACGCAGGCGTTCCTAGCGACGATGCGCTGCGCAACGGGCTCATGGACCTGCGCAAGGTCGCGTCGGCCGTCAGCGACGCGTACCGCAAGGAGCTCAAGGCCTACAACCGCAAAGCGCGCAAGAACTAACCTATTTCCCGCTCCGAGTCCGTCCATCCCGTCCCTCCTCCTCCCCAATTGAGGCTGGTGTATCCGTATTCATAGACCTCAGCTTTCACATCACGCCAGCACCATCGCGTCGCCTTCATTCCCATTTCCATTCGCATTCGTCGTCAATACCATCGATGCGGGCCGTAATAATTCACGAAATTCTCCTTTTCGACCAATTAAAAGTGATTTAACACCGTTTCAAACGACTTGATTCGTCAAAACTCCCGCTTGAACCTGGCGAAATGTGATTGAGCAGCTCCCAACCGGCGTCTCAACATCAAGATCACCTCGAGACTCAAGGCTCGAGCACCCGCCCGATCACTTCCCGATTCCCTATGTCGCTGCTGCTTCAGCTCTCGCGCGCGGCTCGATCCCGAGCGGCTTGCGGCGCTGTGCGCGCCATGAGCTCGGTTCCTACGCGGCTGACGGAGCAGGAGCGCGCGGTGGCGCTTCCGCAGCTGACGAGCGCGTGGGCGCCCGTCGAGGGCCGCGACGCCATCAAGCGCACGTTTGAGTTCCAGAATTTTAATGAAGCTTGGGGCTTTATGAGCCGCACGGCACTGCTCGCTGAGCAGATGAATCACCACCCCGAGTGGTTCAACGTGTACAACCGCGTCGAGGTCACGCTTAGCACGCACGACTGCGGCGGGCTCTCGCAGAACGTAAGAAGCAGTACGAAGCGTGAGGTGCATGTTACGGCTTTTCACTGAGCAACTGTGCTTTGAATTTGACGTGTTGTACAGGATATCAAGATGGCCATCGCCATGAACAGCTTCGCACAGGCTGTCTAGGCGTATCTAGACAGCGCGAGATCTCAGGTGTTGGTGTTCTTTACTGTGCTACTGCCCATGATGAACAAGCTGAGTGCAGTGCGCACGTCTTCCTAGCATAAATGCAATTGCTTGTGCAGCGTATTTATATGAGTTGAAGCGTGTGCTGTCTTCTAACCCTTCATATTCGGGGGCTGTCGTCTATCGGTAGTTGGCGGCTCCGCCTCCGGACATGCGAGCCTTGCGCGCGTTAGCCTTGGAGATGACGGTCTCCGCGACCGAGAGGCTGCTAATGACGGAGTTCACGTCGGAACCCGTGTCCTTCCGGCGTGTGGCAGCGCTCTTGACGCTCTTGGCGATAGACGAGGTGCTCGTCAGCGACGGCGCCGTCTTGTATACCTCGCGCGTCGATCCTGCCGCCACCTTCTTGCTCGGATCGCCCGGACGCCGCGGGAGCGGGATACCTTCGATATGGTCGGGATATTCTTCGGCGTAGTCGGTCATGCCGCCGGTGAGCACGTAGATGTTGTCAAACCCGCGCTGCACGAGCGTGTGTGCCGTCTGCGTTACCGTCTTCTCATCCAGGTCGTAGAGGATGATAAGCTTGCTCTCGTGGTTTTTCTGTTGGCAACAGCCACATCACAAATTCTGTCAGCACCAGCAGTTCAAGGCGCCTTGACCGGTCAAGGATAAGGCCGTGAACGTACGAACTGGTGCATCTCTGGCAGCAAGTAGTCGCGGCACAGATAGGCGGCGGGGAAGCTCTTGGCGCGGTGGATGCGGTTCACCGCGAACTCCTCGCGCGGACGCGTGTCCAGGATGAGGTAGGGCGGGTCGTAGTCCTCTTTCTCGTCGGCCTCGTAGCTGACGATGCGCGGGCCAGCGCTGCTCCTCGCGGCCGAGCAGTGCTCGCTGTTGTTGCCGTCCGCGTCCGCCGCCGGCACGCGCTCCATCCTGAACGACCCGTCGCTGTCCTTGACCATGCGCGCGACCATCTCGGGCTCCGTGGGGGATGCCGACCCGCCGTCCTCGTACTCGCTGAAGAGCTCGGCAAGGCACTTGCACGTCACGCGGCGGAACGACTCATCGCGCCGCTTGAGGAACTCCTTGTGCGCTGCAAGCGACCATAACAGAGCATTAGCCCGCAGGCAAGGAGGCAGGCAACTGCAATGAACAAAGCAGTCCACTTACAGATGAGTCGCACTTTGTTAACCGTGGCACCCGTGTCGATCTTGCTCTGCGTATTCATGTACTTGGGGTTCTGCGGGATGCGCTTCTCCATCGCCTGCACCGACAGTTCAACACGATTTGCCGTCAATACAAGTCGCTAGGCGGCCACAGACCCACCAAATCGAACAGCGAAGAAGGCCCACGCACGCTGAGGGGCGTCTTAGGCTTGGCGCGGTGCATGGCGGTCGATCTGGGGGCCGGAAGCGAGCGGAGGGCGCGAGGTGGAAGGGGAGGGAGGGCGTGACGCTTGACGGCGAAAAGCTCAAATGGCTTCACAGCGGGCATTTTTCGCGCCGCTTTTGTTTCCTTGGCAGCTTCTATAAAACTATTTTTAGCTCTATGATTGGCTACATCCTAAATTAGTTAGGCTAGATAAGGTTCATGACTGGCTCAATGGATTTAGTTGCTATTTTTGAAAAAGTGAACTGAGATCGAAAAACGATCAATATCCACCAATCAAACACATTATTGGACCTTGTAGGCGTCTTGATTTGTTGAAAATATAATTTGAACAAATGTAGATAAAATCTGCTCCGGCAACCTTTCCGGCATTTCACGCGGCGGATACACGGAAACAACCGGAAACCCCAGCAAGTGCGCGCATGCTCCCGTTTCACGGCGCGCCGCCCCCGCGGGGCTTCCCGCAGGTCCCTGGAGCACCTCCACCGCGTCCAATAATGGGTGAGGGTGCCTCATCACCTCATCGCGCAGTTCCTGCTGTAGGCGTGCTGGATCGCTCACAATCGCTTCTTTCGTATCGCCACAAGGTGGACCAGCAGCTGGGCTCCCTCCTCGCGGGATGCCACCTCCACAGCCGATGGGCGCGCCTTTCGTTCACGCTGGTGGTAACGGCATGCCGTTGGTCCCGCCAGTGGTGCTTGGTCCACGTGGCATTGGAGCAGGGGCGCCGAGAACGGAGTCACAGCAGGACCCAGGACCTGTGAACGTTTTCGTCGGCAAGCTACCGCCGGATCTGCACGACAACTACATCCGCCGGCTGCTCGGGGTGCGGTTAAAGCGTGAGTCGTTATAACTATGGACCAGGTTCTGACCTACGAACGTGCGTTCCAATGCTGTAGATGTGCGGAACGGTTGCGACGTGGATGCGCATGACCGATCCGGTGACGAACAAGCCGAAGGGCTTTGGCTACTGCACGTATGCCCACACCCTGGATGTGTTGCGTGCGCTGCGACTGCTCAACGGCTTCGCCATCGACTCGCGGCAGATTTTGCTCAAGGTGGACTCGAAGAGCCAAGAGAAGCTGAACGCGTTCGAGCGAGCGCTGCCCGATCACGTGCGGACAGAGGAACAAGCAGTGGACGAGAGCGTCAAACAGACGCTGCGTGCCATTTACGAAGCCCGGAGCGGGGTCAAGGGTGGCCAGCAGAACGACGCGACGTCCTGGGGTGACCTCATTGAAGGAAAAGGACAGGATCAACGTGCCGGCAATCAAGGAGGCGCAGTCGATTCTGGCACGAAAGGAACCGACGGTGATACCAATGGTGGTGGCGAAGCAGTGGGCAATAAGGACAAGGGTGACGTCAGTGGCGACACTGAAGGCAGCGGCGCGCCGGGGACTGGGGTATGGCATCACTATTTGTTTCGTTTGGCGACCTGACTGGATAGTGGTGTGGTCTAATTTATGTTGTTGTTTGTGTGGACATTCAAACAGGAGAAGGTGCGCGGCAAGATGATCATGAGCGAGATTGAGAAGTTTCGTCTAGCGCAGAAGGAACGTGATCAAGAGCTGGAGCGGAAGCGCCACGAGGCTGTTCGTGAACACCTGCGTCTAGAGCGCGAGCAGGAACAGATACACAAGACTGAGGAGGAGGAGCAGGAGAAACGGGAACAGGAAACTCTCGCTGCTGAAACGAAGGCATTAAAGGACAAACAAGCGAGGGAGGAGGGGAGGAGACAGCCGGAGGGGAATACTGTGGTCAACGCTGACAAGCGAAAAGGTGCCAGTGACGAACACAGCCGTGACGTTGAATCGTCGCGAAAACGAGACAGCAAGCCAAGCGAGCGGCGGGAGCGCTCGCGATCGAGAGGTAGAGGCAGTAGACGTCGGGAACGCTCATGCTCTCGATCCCGATCACTCGAGAAACGCGATCGACGATCCAATAGTTGGCGTCATCGCCAGCGACATGGGTCACGTGATGGTGGGAAGAGTGGCAATTGCTCGCGCAGTCGAAGTCGCAGTCGCAGTCACCACCGCTCGGACCCCCATCGTTCGAAGCGGCGAAGTCGTAGCCACAGTCGTGGTCGTCGAGAGCACCGCAGACAACGCAAGTCGAGTGACGTGGGTGCCTTGGACGCATCGGATGATAATCGGGGGCGAGAACCAGAGCGCAAGCGTCGCCGGAAATGGTCCATATCGGACGAGAAAAGGTCGGAAAACCGGCGTTCCCCCTCTCCACGAATCAAGTCGAGCCGGCTCGGTTCTACAAAGCTGCCATCCGTCGAGGAAGACCAAGAGGATCCCAAGGAACCTACGAAATCGAGTATCAAGGAGCTCCCCAAGGTCGTGCTTGGGCTCAAGCTGCAATCGAACGCTTCCAAAAAGGACAAGCCAGTGCCTGCGTACGTATCCACATCCGTCCTACTGAAGTGCCTTGTCAAAATTGTTTGACCGACTCATGTGATTCCTCCAACAACAGAGTGAGCGTTCTGCTAGCATTTGGCGTTGAAGACGACGTCAAGGTCAAACCCAAGCGAGATATTGTGCCGATCGACTACACGGACGGAGAGGCGCCATCCAGTGCAGAGCAATCGGCTCCAACAGAAAACGTCGATGCTAACAAGCTCAAAGCGCTGATCGAGCGAATCCCGACGGATAGGGACGCTCTCTTCGCATTCCCGATCAACTGGGCTATCGTTAACGCTCAAGGGCTGGTCGAAAGCAAGATGCGCGCATGGGTTGATAAGAAGGTGCTCGAGTACTTGGGCGAGGAGGAGCCAACGATGGTCAACTTTGTACTCGCCAAGCTACGTGAGCATGTGCACCCGCAGGTGATCCTGGACGAGCTACGCGCAGTGCTCGAGGATGAGGCCGACATTTTCGTCGCGCTGCTGTGGCGGAAGCTCGCGTTTGAAGCTGCTCGAGCTAATCTGCTGTAGACCTCTGCATTTGGGGCACGCAATGCGCGGCATCGATACGATTGAAGCAGCTTGCAGGCTCAAGATGCGCGAGTTGACCATGCCCAGTTGCACCGCTGAGGTATGTCCGATCACACATTTGATCTGAGTCTGATAATCCCACTCTTAGCCAATCCATGTGAGCTGCATGTTCCGAAGTGGTTGAGCTCACTGTCCAAGTTACTTGGGATCGTCGCCACCTGCTCTGTTGGCACTTGGGTGTCAGGCGACTTACCTGTTGTGCCAGCAAGCGGAGCCGAACGAGGTGTTGATTCTGGCGATCGGTGGGTACACTTTGAAGCCGAGGGAGGAGAGGCCAACGCAAGGACGCGCTGTCTATGCGCTGGACGAAGCTCGTCGAGGTCCCGAGTCAAACCAGATTTCGTTGCGAAGAGATGAGGTGGTGGTGGCAGAAGCGCAAGCCCCGTGTCTATTATCATAGATACTCGGGGAATTCTGCTGTAGATCGTCGTGTAGACAACTTGCCGGCAGTGCGTGCTGCCAGGCCGGCGACCTACAACGCGTCCGCGAGTTGGTGGAGCAAGACGAATGAGACGTCACGACCGCAATGGCCTGCGCGGCGTCAAAAGGCCACGTCGAGGTGATTCGCTATTTAACGGATGTGGGGCACACGTCAACACTGTAAACCACGAGGGAGTGACGTCGCTCATGCTGGCCGCGTCGGGTCGCGCGTGCACTTCAAGCGAACACACAGAGCAGGCGCAGCAAAGCGAGCATCAGTTCTTATCACAAGTCTGATCTGCGACCCACGGAGGACGCGCCGCTCGAAGTCTAGGCCGTATCATCCGCTCCCTCGTGTGCAAGAGCGAGCGCTGGCGGTGCTTTGTCCACGAAGAGGGAGGCGCCAAAGCTCTCAACTCGGAGGATACGGTCATCCTGACGGGAATGAATGTCAGATGGAGAGAGAGAGGGGGGAGGGATCTTCTCCAGGTCTCAGTGCACAAGAAGCGCATCAAGAATGGACCAAGAAGCGTTGACGAAGGAGTTGGTGGTCGCCGCGTGGTCGGGGCAACTGCAGCTCGTGCAAGACTTGGTGGAGCGCGGCGCCCTTGTGAACGCCAAGGTCAACTCGCTAACTGCTCTAATGATGGCTGCGGAGCAAGGCCATGTAGACGTTGTCCATTGGCACGCAGAGCACGGCGCGAACCTGAACGTTACCGGCAGTAAGCATCAACGGACAGCGCTTGTTCACGCGGCCCTACACGGGCACAGTGAAGTGGTTCGTTGCCTCGCGTACAGCGGCGCCGACCTCAACGTCCCAGACGCTGAGCAACGAACGGCACTAATGGTGACCGCGGAGCAAGGGCATATCAATGTCGTGCGCTGCCTCGCCGAATGCGGCGCCAACCTCGATGCCATCGATGGTTCTAGATGGACTGCGCTCAGTCTGGCTGTCATCGAGGAGAAGTTCGACGTCACTCGGCTCCTTGTCCAAGTTGGCGCCAAGGTTGACGTCCCCGAGGCCCGCTCCGCGCTCATTTTCGCGGCAGAGCACAACTTGGTACCGGCTGTGCAGCTTCTCGTCGAGCTGGGCGCCAACGTGAATGCAACCAACTGGAGAGGAGAAATCGCACTCCACCATGCCACAAAAGGTGGCCACCAACAAGTCATCCGCATCCTCATGCCGCAAGTCCAGACACCGGGATTTTACGGAAGCTCCCCGACGGCACGCCGTCAACCGCGAGGCGCTGGATCATTAGGAGTGTACATTCCTCCGTTTGAGATGGAGCTGCTGGGTTTTGCCGACGATGCGAGCGTGGGGGAAACTATCGCGCAAAGTGGCTGGATGCAGACGTCGCCGTCAAGCTCTTTGCTCATGATGCGTCGAACTCCGCGTTCGCGGATGAAATACGCCTGTGGCAACAGCTGCGGCACCCCAACGTGACCGAACTGTACGGAGCATGTGATACAAACTACCTGCGATTCTTTGTGTGCGAATACGCGAGTAAAGGGTCGTTGATCGACAACCTCCGGTCTCGGCACGCCGACAGCTTCACGCCGTGGAAGTTTCTGCACCAGGATGCACTTGGGCTCGAGTACTTGCACGAGCGCAAGATCGTTCACGGAGATCTTCGCTGCAGTAATATCTTGCTTGGCAGTGACGGCGTGGCAAAGCTAGCAAATTTCGAGCTGAGCAGGTCGACTCGCGCGAACGGTGCCGTGCGACAATTTGTTGGTTCAATCCGTTGGCAGGTGCCGGAGCATCTGGCGGGGAACAAGTTGTCGAGTGCAGCAGACATTTACTCACTCGGGATTTGTGTCGCTGAGGCAATTACGCGAGAGGCTCCCTGACCCGAGCTTCGTAACCAGGACGTGAAATTCTTCAAACTCAGATGAACCCCAGAGGACGGTACCATTAGTGGATACGAGCTATGCCTTCTGAACAGTCAAGCGCTGACTTTGGTGCGGCGCATGTGTTGCTACAACCCTATGAAGCGTGCGAGTGCCACAGCAATCGCGTACGAGCTGGAGCGTTTGACTGGCGTCGAATATTCGCTGGGTCAAGCGTGTTCACAACCCAAAACGGAGCGTGAGTACAAGCTTTGCGACTTCAACAACAGCGACATGGCAAAACTGTGGGTCATCGTGCAGAGCCTCATGAGTAAACTCAACGCTGCCTCTCCTCCAAGGTTCCCGTATGACAAGCTGACACTTTTGACCCAGCGGCTCAAAGCCAGCACGTGTCGCCCGCCTCTCCTCGCGCTGTTTCATAAACTGCTACTCGACTTTCATCGCACGCTTACAACTGCCTCGTCTGTTGAGCAACAAGTGATTTCGCTCTTTTTGTCGACGCGCACCACCAACAGTGAGATGGATGCGTTTGGCCAGCAGCTGAAACGCACATGAGCGATTCTGGGCGAGTCCGGGCAGGGCACACTAGAGAGAGAGCAGCAGTGGGCTCAGAACCGCGTGTAGCAGAATATGTATTTCATCTCCGAAGTGTCCGAGTCGAGCCAGTTGCAGCGGGAAATGGAGTCGGGAGAAGCGCGGTTGGCCTTCCTCACGTTGATGAAGAGAGAGCTCGCGCTCAACGAAGGCATCTACACAGCTGACCAACAGAGCAGAATTCGACAGGCATGCGAGATTATCTCGCGGCTGGCAGACAATAGCGCGTTATCAGCGTCTTTGCCCGAGTGGTTCATTCCACGGTACGAGTTGGAGGTCAACGAGTCGGAATCTTACCTGGCCAAAGTCGGATTCAGGGCCGTGCGCCGCACCAAGTGGCTTGGCTCCGACGTGGTGGTCAAGGAGACCAATCTTGGCGGGGACTTGGAGTCTCATTTTCCCTCGCATCATTTGAAACGGCACCATCCGCCGCTCAAGCAGGCACACAGGCGACTACGGTGACGGACGGCACGACCAGACAGAAGCAGGAGGAGGTCCTGCTGATGTTTGAGAACGAGATGAGGATATGGTTCAGCCTCAGCCACCCTCACGTCGTGCGCTTGTTTGGAGCCTGTCACGTCGGCACGCCCTTCTTCGTATGTGAATTCGCAACTAACGGGACACTCGTGGAATATGTACGCGGCCATCCTAGGAAGCTGTGGCAGTTGCTACACGAGGCAGCGCTCGGCGTGTTATATTTGCATGAGCGAGATATCGTGCACGGGGACTTGAAAGGCAACAATATCGTCGTCGGCAGAGACGGGAAGGCTAAGGTGACTGATTTCGGGCTTAGCGCCATCGCCAACAGTTTGGACAACACATCTGCAAGGATCACCGGCGCGTGGCAATGGGTTGCGCCTGAGTGTCTGGAACACGAGGTTGCTTGGCCGACATGTGAGTCGGACGTCTATGCGCTGGGTATGTGCGCGTTTGAAGCGATGCGAGTGGTGGAAGTAGCCTTAGCTCCGCCGGATGAACGAAGCCCTTCGCCACTTCCATGGAGCGACCTGGACAACAAAGTCGTCAAGGTGCATGTGAGGAAAGGTGAGCTTCCAGCGAGACCGGAGAGCTGCACAGACGACCAGTGGAAGCTGGTGCCGCAGATGTGCGACCATGACCCAGCTAAACGAATCAAGATGATGACGGTCGTTGATGAGCTTGCCAAGCTCACGGGAAAAGAGAAGCCTGTGAAGCAGCACTCGGCCGTCAATCGGGACGTATCGATGCCTTGTCCATCCGTTAAGAAGATCACTGCCGCATCAAGGTCGCGAGTGTCTGAGCTCCAAGGCAGAGGCTTCCAGGGCCTTGTATGCACAGTGGCCAAGATCCTTCTTTGTTGCCATGACGAAGCCGAGGATGCAAGTGACGTTTCCCGCACTGTCATTCTCCGGATTTTCCAAGTGTTGTGGGACCGACTTGAGGCTGTGAGCTCACAGGTAGGCAGCGACAGGGACTTCGAGCGCATCGTCGTGAAGACCAGTGACAGCACTGCCAAATTGGCAGGTCTCGGCGCCACGATTGGCGAACTGACCGAGCGAACGTTGGAAGGCTATGCACTGCACCGTCAGCTCGACAAGCTGCTAGCTACCAAGTTCACCGATATGCATACTCCTGCTGCATGCAGCGTTCACGACTGGAAGAGGGAATGTTAGGAGATTTAAGCTACGAATTGTTGGACAAGGCGAGAGTCCTATCGAGCGATTGAGGAAGCGAGAGAACGCTGGGATTATCTTCGATATTCGACTTGGTTGAATCTTAAGACGTTTCGGACGTGGAACTAACACTGGTTGACAGGATACTTGTTGCTGTGAACAGGTGGAACATCATCATGCAGTCGTGCTGGCGAGCTGTGGTCGATCGGAGACGCTCTCTTCGTGAGCCGTATCTTTTTAGCATTCAAATCGCCCCCACTTGTCACTTCGATCATGAGCAAACCGCTGTGCCCCGCCAGTGGACGTTCAGCAAGTTGCTGCTAGCTGTGGATCTGTCAACGACTGCAGGTGGGAGCACACACCTTTCAACATCTTAGCGACAGCTTCACTACTCGGGCGCAGCTTCGCGTCATACTGCACGCACGCGCGCGCAATTCGCAAAACGACGTCAGGGCAGTCGGGCGTGAAGCTCGGGCGGAGCTTGCCCTGGGCGATGTGCATGATGTGACGTGCTAGAGGCGCGGTTCGGTCGCTCCTCTCCTTCTTGAACGGCACCTCGCGCGTGTCGAGCTGCGACAAGAGCGCGCCTAGCGAGTAGACGTCGCTCGCAGTGCTGTAGTTGTCTCCTCCCCCACGCAAGACTTCGGGTGCCATCCAGGGTGCCCCACTGAGGTTGAGGATCACAGGGTAGATGTGGTTGCGGCCTAGGCCGAAGTTGCTGAGCTTGATGCGCATGCTCGCGTCCAGCAGGATGCTACGGGACCAGAAGTCGTTGCGAAGCACCGCGGGGCTCAACGAGTGCATGTAGGCGAGCGCCTCGGCGATGTCAGTGGCGATCGAGAGCTTTTCCTTGGCCCAGCTCAGCTCGATGGCGCTATTCTCCAGCAGCGAGCGCAGCGTCCCGCCGTCCACGTACTCGGACACGACGCCCAGGTCCTTCTCGCTGGTCCACGTGCACCCAAAGAAGCGCACGATCTTGGGGTGCTGCAGCCGCGTCATGCTTTGGAATTCGTTCAGGAGCGGCGGTGATTCTTCCTGGTGCATGAAGAAGCGCTTGGCGATGACGGGCTGATCGAGATAGTGGCCGAGCCACAGGTAGCCGGAATAGCTCTCAACTACCTTGTGGGTCGTCACCATCTCGGTCTCATCCAGACGGAACAGCGCCAGTTCGAGCAACAAGCTGGTTAGGTCCTTCTTGCTCGGCTTCTGGTCCTGGGCTTGCTCCAATGACTCGACGTTAGTGTTGGTGGTGTCGTTTTCCTGTCGACGGGGCCGAGACTGAGCAGGAATGTAGCAGCCCGTGTGCGCCACCTCGCGTTGCGGCGCGTTCGGGACTTCGCCCACGGCGTTGCTGATGCAGTTGCCCATGGAAAGCGGTGGTTGGAGGGCTCTCGAGTGATGGAGTGGTGAACCCAACGACAGGGTCTTCTTCCGGCGCGGTGCCGTTCTCCTCCCAGAAATGCTAGGCGTGGTACTCCGAGTCGCGACTGCGCATCCTCTGCATGTCAGACGCAGCGAGGAGCATCAACCAAAGGGACGGAGCATGAGCAGCAAAGGCTCAACGCGGAAGCTGAGCCCTCACAAGCAGCCCTGGCTCACTCGAGGCGAGGTGTTGGATCCCTCCCCACTCGGCCAGCGTATCCCCATGGCAAAGTGAACTGGAAAGTGCTCTCGCGAGAGCGTCTGCGCTGCCAGTTGATGTCGCTCGATGCACGTTCACTGAGCTGTGGAGAGTCTGCACCCTCCATTACCTTCGTGCCTCAGATGTAGCGCTAAGTCTAGTCGCTGGTGAATACCTTTCCACCAAAAGAGGCGTCGCTGAGTGAGGACTCAACTCTGTCCTGTCTTGCGGTCTGCTCTGGGCGGCGAAGGAGAGAGCTGGAGTCACGGCGACAGCAGCAGCCAGCCAGAAGAGCTATGGCGGCGGTGTGCGGGCTGTGGAGATTCTTGGCGAACCGATGCTCCGTCTGGAGAGTGCTGCACGGCTGGGGAGGTCCAAACGAAGTTATGATGCACATCGGCGCCAAGTACAAGACAAAGACATGCAGCCGGATGTTCATCCCATAGTCCAAGCACGACGAGTGCAATTACAGTCAGCCCTCCCAAACTGCAAACCGCTTATATACAATTGCCTTGTATAACTTATAGTGTACCAATTATGCGCCAATACAAAATAATGTCAAATCCTTATAGAATGCTGTTATCTTGCAATAATTGTTATATCCCACCCTTTGCAGTTTGAGGGGGCTGATTGTACTAGCATCCTACTCCAGTATCGCCAAGCAGCGGCAGTGGGTGAAAGAGTACAAATGACTGTCAGGCTGCCAGCGGCAGCCCACTTTCCAGCAGCTTTAAGGTCACGTAGATACGCCTCGGTGATCGGAGGCGCCGGTGACGCCAGAGAAGGGAGCGCCTGCCTCGATGTGCAGATCAACGTTCATTGAAGACGGTCAAAGCGAACGCGACAGGGAGTAGAAGTTCTCCTCCGCACGTTCTCATTTTGCAATCCCCTTCGGATCTAGCAAGCGCCTCCAAGCCAACCCCCCTTGCAATCGACCAGCTTTCACTCTCACCATGCCCAAGTACGTGCTTAGCGGTGCGGACGGCAACCTCGGCGGCGTCGCGGCCGAGTTCGCTATCGAGATCGCCAAGCCCGAGGATCAGCTCGTGTTCACGACGTACAAGCTGGAAGCGATCCCCAAAGAGACGCTTGAGCGCTGGGAGAGCAAGGGCGTCAAGGTCGTGGCGGCCAGTTACGACGATATCGAAAGTCTCAAGAGGGCGTTCGTGGGTGCCGAGGCCGTCGCGTTCATCTCTACGTGGCTGATCGGTGACCGCCGCCGCGCCCAAGCCAAGAACGTGGTGGACGCCGCCAAGGCTGTCGGCGTCAAACGCGTGTGCTACACATCGGGCGCAGGCGCGGGTGTTTCGACCGACACCAAGGAGGAGGACATTCCCTTCCTGCTGCGCGACCACCACTTCGTGGAGCAAACCATCTTCAACTCGGGTTTGCAGTACAACATCCAGCGCAACGGGCTGTACATGGACAACATCCCCAACTTCTTCGCGCCGTCATGGAAGTTCTGCGGCGACAAGTGGCTGACCAACACGCACGGCAAGGCCGCCGCCTACGTGGCTCGTGATGACTGCGGTCGCGTACTCGCCGCCATGCTACTCGGCCGTGGCGAGCCGAACAAGGTGTACGAAGTGCGCGGGCCCGAGGCCATCACGAACGAGGAAGTGTTCCACTGGATGAACAACCAGACCGGGTACAAGGCGCAGTACGTGGACATGCCCGATGAAGAACTCAAGACGTGGTGGCTCGACCACGGCCTGCCCAAGGACGTGTACGGCGACTTCTCTCAGCTGCCGATGAAGCTGTGCATCGGCGACTTGCTCTGCAGCGGCGAGATGATCGCGAACGGCTGCATGGCCTCGCCCACGGACGATGTGGAGACGCTGACGGGCCGCAAGCCGCTCGGCTACCGCGAGTACCTCACCAAGTACCGCGACATCTTCCCCACGCCATGATCAGCAGCTCCTGTTGCGCTCTTCGGCTCACACAGTGGACCACGGTACTGATGAGACATATTGAAATCAAGAGAGAACGCGGTGAATGTGTTACGAGCGTGATGGTGTTGCAACGCGTTGAAGTTGATGGCACATGAGAATTGCCAACCACGGTCATGGATGGGTCCAATGCACTGCAAGGTGATGTCCACAGCGTAGTTGTGGATACCCTGTGTTCGCTGTGATTTGTCCCTACTGCATCGCCCGTGCTGGCTGGATACGCATTCCGCGTGTGCCTTGCGCTTCAATGTCGCTCCTCGATGACAACGACGCAAAAACACGCGGGGCCCACATCATACATGCACGGTCGTCGTCGCCAGCACCTAGCTGCCAGGGAATTTGGCGCCGCTCTCACCCATTTGTAGGGCGTACAACTGTCGACTGGTATCAACGCGTGCGCTGAAGGGGTCTGGCCGTCAGCAAGCACCCACGAGACTCTCGCCGCCGGCGAAAGAAGCGGTGTCTGCGCACGCAGCACCAAATGATGTCATGACCAGCATCATTGATAATACACCAGCCTGCTAAGTATGGACGAGGTCGACACTTGAGGGCCGTCGCGTGGACGCGTGCACCAAGGAGACGGGCCGAATCCAGGTGCTCCGTCCTCTCCTAGATGCATACGTGTAGAGCCCTCCGCGCTTGGCCCGAGCGATGCAGTCCTACCGGCTAGCCAACGTTGACCAAGCATTGGAGCTCACTTTGAAACTCGCTTTCAACCCCGCAAGCCAAGCGCCAACCCCAAGCCCAACCAAACGACCATGCCCAAGTACGTGCTTACCGGTGCCGACGGCAACCTCGGCGGCGCCGCGGCTGAGTTCGCCATCGAGATCGCCAAGCCCGAGGACAAGCTCGTCTTCACCAGCTACAAGCTCGAGGACATCCCCAAGGACACGCTCGAGCGCTGGGAGAGCAAGGGCGTCGAGGTCCACGCCGCGAGCTACGACGATATTGAGAGCCTTAAGAAGGTGTTCGAGGGCGCCGAGGCCGTCGCGTTCATTTCCACGTGGCTGATCGGCGACCGCCGTCGCGGTCAGGCCAAGAACGTGGTGGACGCCGCCAAGGCCGTCGGCGTCAAACGCGTGTGCTACACGTCGTTCGTCGGTGCGGGCGCTCCGGCTGACGCCAAGGAGGAGGACATTCCCTTCCTGCCGCGTGACCACCACTTTGTGGAACAGACCATCTACAAATCGGGTTTGCAGTACAGCATTCAGCGCAACTTCCTGTACATGGACAACATCCCCATGTTCTTCGCGCCGTCGTGGAAGTTCTGCGGCAACAAGTGGCTGACCAACACGCACGGCGTCCCAGGCGCGTACGTGGCCCGCGACGACTGCGGTCGCGTGTTCGCGTCGCTGCTGCTTGGTCGCGGTGAGCCCAACAAGGTGTACGAGGTCACCGGACCGGAGCCGATCACCAACGAGGAGCTGTTCCACTTCATGTGCAACGAGACGGGCTACAAGGCGCAGTACGTGGACATGCCCGATGAAGAACTCAAGACGTGGTGGCTCGACCACGGCCTGCCCAAGGACGTGTACGGTGATTTCTCGGCTCTCCCCATGAAGCTGTGCATTGGCGACCTCATGTGCAGCAGCGAGATGCTCGCCAACGGCTCCATGAACCGGACGACCGACACGGTCGAGAAGTTGACCGGCCGCAAGCCACTCGGCTACCGCGACTACCTGCTCCGCTACCGCGACATCTTCCCGGCCCCCTAAGCAGCGCGAGAGGAAGGCTAGAGGTGCGGTGATCGCTCTCCATTGATAGTGTTAGTCGCACGAGTGCCGCTTGGATCCGAAGCGACGCGTGTGACTGTGTGAGGTGGACAAGTTGAAGCCGACGTGGTGAATATATCTGCTTTTTAATACTTGTTTCTTGCACTTGGATTTATTATATAGGTGTTCATGATATTACGAGGTATACGGTGCGTTGCTGTTGATGCGTGGGTTGATTGATTGAGCTGCGACATGTGCAGGTCCGCGAAACTGCAAGCGGTTCGGAATGTTTGCTGCCTTCTGATTCGCCCAAATTAATCGCCAGAACAGCTGCGCTTTCATCCAATCGCGCGTGTGAAATCAAAATATCACCTACCCCTTCAAATAAATTCAGTTCCCTCGCCACTTCCGCGTGTATCATTCATCTAGCTCTCCACCTGCCAGCGTACTGGATTGAATGAACACAACACCACACAGCGACTAGGGCTCGCACGTTCGGAACCACGAAATCGAAACGTGTTGACGGTCAAAATCAGCCATACAAATCCTCTGTCAATCTTACAAACCCCAAGTCGTCCAGAGTATACCTACTACCGAGTCGTGTATACCCAAGTGCCCATGTTTACGCTGCGGGAACTTGGAAGCGCTCCTTCTCCGCGCGCTTTCCCGACCTTGGCCAACGCTCGGAGCTTCACAGTCGATCTATCCGATACAGGCAGGCGGGGGTGAAAGCCAGGCGCGCGTATTACAAGCCGGCGGCCGTGTCCCAGGTCCCGGATAGTGTGCGGTTGTCCAGCGCAATCACCAGCTTGCAGGTCTGTCTGGAAGGCAGGAAACAAGTCGCTGCAGTCACGCCTGACGTCGTGCGCCGAAGATATTACGACTCGCTCACGCCTGCGAGCTGGCGTCAGCATCGGGCACTCGAGGCGGCGGCGTTTGACTCGTAGACGTCTGAAAGTCTCACCCAGTATTTAATTTCTTATTGCGGCGCTGGACGGACGTGTGAGTGCCGGGTAGTCAGTCCCGCGGTTGCCTCTTGTTCGAATAAGAGGACAGTGCGCTTCCTAGCAAGAGACGACACTACATACTTGCCAGTATTGACCGACGGACTCCTAGAGACTGCTGTATATCCGCGTGCAAGATGACGGTGACGCTGAAGCGCGTGGTGCTCAACCCGCTGGCGTACCTGACGCCGTTCGTGGCCATCATCGTGCTGCACCACCTGCCGTTGCTACTGGCGTTCGGGCTGATCGACAAGCCCGCGGTGGGCTACCACGGCTGCCACCGACTGGAGAGCCTCTTCCACTGGTTGCTGGTCGCCTTCATCCTGCACCTCGCCATGGCCGCGCTCATGCTCGTCTCCGTGCTACTCACGCTCGCGCTGCGCGTCTACCACAAGAAGCGGCCAGAGGTGCGTCGTCTTCTCCCTTGTTGGTGTAGTTGTTGCGACTGACGTAGCCATGTTGGTGTCAACGACAGAGCCCGATCATCCTGCTAGTGTTCTTGCTCTACCTGACCAACCTCGGTACGCTTCCAAGCGTTCACACACGCGCTCATTACGGTGGAGTCTATGCTGACACGTGTGCTGTGACTGATCCCGGCAGGCTGGACGATCTACGGCGAGGTGGCGCTGCGCACCAACACGTCGCCATGCGACGCCGTGGCGCGCGGTAACTGGGAACATGTGCAGGACCGCGCGGACGACATCGGCTACTTCCAGCACTTCGACTTCATCTTCACGATCGTGATCGTCGCGCTCGGCGCATGCACGTCCTACATGTGCGGCGTGCACACCGGCGACGACGTGGCTGAGGCCGAGAAGCGATGGCAGAAGCGCTGTATGTGCATGTTCCGCACCTTCACGTGCCGATCCGTGAGCGAGAACGACGACGAGATCTTTGAGAGCCTCGGCCGCATGCTCGGCAAGTTCTTCGTCGTGCGCTACGAGACGAACCAGTACGCGGGTTTGAGCTTCACGGACCTGAGCTTCAGCCTCGGCCTCGTTTCGCGCGTGCAGCACAAGGAGCGCAAGCTGGAGAAGGAGCGCGCCGAGGCGCTGGCAGCCGAGGGAGCGCCTACCGTTGTGCATTTCCCTGCGGATGAGGAGCATAAGCGACTCGCAGACCTCGCCTTTTACGGCAAGATGGCCATCGGCATCTACGGCTGGCCCGTGTACGTTTGGTACTCGCCGTGCTACTGGTTCCGCATCTTCGCGTGCTTCAAGCGCCGCGCGCCGCCCGACACACAGCTGATCGAGAACGACAACAAGCTGCAGGGCAACCGGTCGTCGTTCGTCAACTACACGGGCGTCAAGGATGACGAGCTAGTGTACCTCAACTGCGCCAACTCGGTCTTCCAGGCGCCCTACTCGATCGTCAAGGACCCGCGTCGCCGCGAGCTCATCATCAGCGTGCGCGGCTCGTTGTCCTTCTACGACTTCGTGACGGACGGACTCGCGCAGATCGTGCCTATGACGCCCGACGAGCTGCCGGACGACGTGCCCAACAAGTTCACCACGCGCACACACGACGGCATGCTGCGTACTGCGCGGTCAATCTTCCAGGACCTGCAGCAGGGCACTCGTCGCGACCTGTTCTGGGACTTCGCCATGGCCAACTGCTCGATCGGCGGACCAACCGACGACGAGGAGAACGACTGGACGATCGTCGTGTGCGGCCACTCGATGGGCGCCGGCGTTGGCGGCATCTTGTCTATTCTGCTGCGCAAGGTGTTCCCGACGACGCGCGCGTTCCTGTACGCGCCGCCCATGCTATTTGACCCAGCCACCGCCGCGTGGAGCAAGGCTTTCATGACTACGGCAGTGTACGGCGATGACATTGTGCCGCGTCTTTCGATCGCGAATGTGGCGCGCCTGCGCGACGAGATGGCCGACCAGTTCGACGAAGTCGCGCCGCAGCGGCTGTTCAGGATCAAGTACGGCAAGCACGTTGATAAGGCCAAAGAGCTGGAGACACCTGTCGACGGTGAGGAAACGGATGCGTCGCCCTCCGCTGCTGTTGCGGCGGGTCCTCGTCCGCCGTACTCGACCGCGACGACGGATCTCAACTCGACGGAGCCTCCATCATCCGGCTCGGTTGTGCTCGAGATCAACACGAACGAGTTCCCTGAGTCTGGCGGTATCATCAACATGAGCGCTGTGAACCCGACTTCATCGTCGGGATCTGGCTCGGGGAATGTGGAGATGCGAGAGCGACCTTCTACTGAAGCGAATGCCCGCGTCTTGTTCGATCCGGCCGCGTCGGGAGTGTCCACACGGTCCATCAATCCGCGCAACTCGCGAAGCAACACTAACACAGACATGATTCGCTTGCCTCTGGAGCCCGAGGAGCAGGACGTGGACGTGCCCGGCGTGATCGTGCACATCGAGACGGTTCACATGGCTCGTCGCTGCGGCTGCACCGTGTTCCTGGGCGAGCAGGAGATGCAGTACACTTTGCGCGACGCGAGCCACTTCCGGCGCATCCTGGTCAACCAGCGCGCGTTGCAGGACCACATGGTGCACCACTACGACCGATGCATCGCGCACCTGGTGCAGAACTGCATCGACTTCGAGACGCGCGCGGCGGACCACGGCCTGGGCGCCACCCGCAGCTGCCGCGTATCCACCGAATGGGCCAACGAGGTCGCCCTCGACCGCGAGCCGCTCACGCCCATGCATGGCGGCGCCGGAGCGTCCAGGACGCCGTACAAGGAAATGGCCGACATGGTCTAAGCGTGAATACGTTGCTAGTACAATGCCGTAGGAACTCATTAACGTGGCGGGCTGCGTCAGTCCACGACTAACAGGATAATTATAAACGTCTTTCATCAACACTTTGGACTTGAGTTGCTGTTTCTGCTTGTGTTTTTCGTTTATAGACGTAACAAAGCGTATACAGGACACGCATTGAAGATCCACAAAGCCTTCGCCTCTCCATGTACTACTCGCTCGCCGATCAGACTGCACCTATTCGGGCTTGGGGAACCAGTGCATGTACTTGGGCAGGTACTCGCGGAAGCCGAGCGGCTTGCGGCCCGTCAGCTTCTCGACCGTGTCGGTGGTCTTGCTCATTGAGCCGTTGGCGAGCATCTCACCGCAGCATAGCAGATCGCCGATGCACAGCTTCATCGGCAGCTTAGAGAAGTCGCCGCCGTACACGCTTTCGGGCAAACCACGGTCCAGCCACCATTTCTTCAGCTCCTCGTCCGGCATATCGACATATTGCGCCTGGTACCCGGTCTGGTCGCACATCCAGTGGAAGATCTCCTCGTTGGTCACGGGCTCGGGACCCGTGACTTCGTACACCTTGTTGGGCTCGCCCTTGCCAAGCAGCAGCGACGCGAACACGCGGCTGCAGTCCTCGCGGGCCACGTAAGCACCGGGCTTGCCGTGTGTGTTGTTGAGCCACTTGTTGCCGCAGAACTTCCACGACGGAGCGAACAGCCACGGGATGTTGTCCATGTACAGGTAGTTGCGCTGGATACTGTACTGCAAACCCGACTTGTAGATGGTCTGCTCCACGAAGTGGTGATCGCGCGGGAGGAAGGGAATGTCCTCCTCCTTGGCATCAGCGGGAGCACCAGCGCCAACGAACGACGTGTAGCACACGCGCTTGACGCCAGCGGCCTTGGCGGCCTCACACACGTTGCGCGCCTGGTTGCGGCGGCCGTCTCCGAACAGCCACGTGGAGATGAACGCGACAGCTTCCGCGCCGGCAAAGACTTCCTTGAGCCGCTCAATGTCGTCGTAGCTGGCGGCCACAACCTTGGCGCCCTTGCTCTCCCAGCGCTGGACCGTCTCCTTGGGGATGGCATCGAGCTTGTAGCTCGTGAACACGAGCTCGTCGCCAGGCTGCGCGATCTCGAGCGCGAAGTCAGCGGCCACACCGCCGAGGTTGCCGTCGGCACCGGTCAGGACGAACTTGGGCATGGT
>JAASGW010000498.1:0-22993 GCA_023334395.1 Phytopythium sindhum | reverse complement strand
GCTGACGGGGAAGACGATCACGCTTGACGTGGAGCCGTCGGATTCGATTGACAACGTGAAGCAGAAGATCCAGGACAAGGAGGGCATTCCGCCTGACCAGCAGCGTCTGATCTTCGCCGGCAAGCAGCTGGAGGACGGTCGTACGCTGTCGGACTACAACATCCAGAAGGAGTCGACTCTGCACCTGGTGCTTCGCCTGCGCGGTGGCAACTAAGGCTGTGTAATTTCACAGGAGGATTGATGTGTATCGCTTCATAGCTGAATATGAATGAGGTTTGATGTCATTGAACTCTTGTGTTTCATTGTAGCTGCACTTGTGTTGTCGAGGTCAGTGATTCAATCTCACAGCGAACTTACAACGTAACCATGGAGGTGATAATGTCGCCACCTACGATCTTTGAAAGGATCATTGCTGCTGGCTGATCGACGGACAAGAGTACGATGTGTACTTCAAAGTGGCAGTACACAGCGGTCATTTTGTCTCACAAGCTGACTGAAGTGATGATGCCGCCACCGACGGTCTCCTTCTCGAAAGTCGCGTTGGCGCTCGGCTGATCGACGGAGAACACACCGCTGGTCCCAGCAGACGATGTCATCGTCACGTTCAACTCGTCGCTCTGCAGCTCCCACTGCACACCCAGCACCCTAAACGGTGTCTTCACACGGCCCTTGGCGCTCGTGAGCCCAAAGCCCGACATGATCGGCGCGATGCTCCACTTGACGAACCCAAACTCCTCCGCCTTGATGCCCGCCACGAAGTTGGTGAGCGCGTAGGTGGCCGCGCCGCCCCACGGGTGGCTTAGCGACGTGAAGTCACTCAGACCAGGCGACCCGTCCTGGTTGACGTACTCCCAGCTCCCGCGAGACCCGTACGTGTCGTTGAGCATGGCGCCCCACAGGTTCTCGAGCAGGTACTTGGCCGGCGCGACCTGCTGCTTGTATTGTAGCAGCGCGTCCAGCAGGAACCCGTCCGTGTTGGGCGAGATCTTGGTCGAGTTGGCGGTCGCGCTCGAGTCCAGGTACCCCACGTCCGCAGGGTCGCGCAGGGTTGCGTCCACCAGCGCGATGCTCGACAGCGCCTGGGACTCATTGGCCACGCCGGACGTGACGGCGAACGCCACTCCCATCACGCTGTATTGCTCTGGTGTGGATACTGAGTCGACGAACACACCGAGATCGTCGCTGCAAAGCTGGGCGTTGATGGCATCGGCGAGATCGTCTGCAAGAGTGGTCCAGTTGGAGGCGCTAACCGAGTCGCCGACCGCGTTCGCCACCCTTGCCGTGCAGCGGTATGCCTGCACGGCAGCCGAGTTGATGGCCACGCCCGCGGCAGCGCCGATGAACAGCACGAAGTTGGCCGAGAAGTCGAGCAAACCGCTGTCGGTCTTGTACGTGTCCATCCAATTGACTGCCCGCGAGAGCGCGGCCCAGTGCTCGGTTGCGAAGGCCGTGTCGTCGGAGTGCTCCATGTACGACACGAACGAGATCAATCCGAGCACGGCGTAGTCAGGGAACATGGTCGTGATGAACACCTCGGAGGTGGACAGCGGCGCCTCGTACGAGATGGGCAGCAGGCCTGGGAACTGGCCGGTCGACGACTGGTAGTCGAACAGATAGCGCCACGTGCCAGTGACCACATCGCGGTCACTCACGCCCTGGGCCACGCCCAAGATGCGCACCGTGTGGTAGAACTCACCCAGCCATAGGTACCGGTCGCGCTTGTCGCCGTCCATGCACACGCCGTACGCGTTCGACTGCTCGTCGAACTCGGGGAGCACGACCGACTCGTCCGTCATGGGGTTGGAGTAGACGACGCTGCCGTTCACGCGGTCGGCAGCCACCACGTTGCGCACGTACGCGGCCTGATCTTGCCACCCGCCAAAGCTAATCGCTCCCGTGACGCTCGCGTCGGTGATGAAGGCGGCGTTGGGCAAGGTGTCCACGGTCATGTTGAACACAAGCGTATCATTGAGCCAGTAGGTAAGCCGGTGCGCGTCCGAGTCGACGTCGATAGTCACATGGTACCACTCGTTCTCGTGCACGGTGAACGGCACATCGTACGACGTCAGTTCGTAGGATGTGACGATAACGTTGACGAAGTCGCTGCCGTACGCGAGTTTGACCGTGCTCGGCGAGAACGGCGTCGTGTTTGCGTTGCTGAACGTGTTGCCGCTCGGGTATTCGGACGACAGGTGCAGCTGGAAGCCGTCCGCGTTCGTCGCGATGTTGTATCGAGCGTCACGCGCATGCCGCCGTGCACCAGGTACGTGTCAAAATCCAAAACGTAGTTGGATAGCGTCGACGTTTTGTACAAGAACCCGGGGCGCGTGCCGGGCACGAGCGCGCCGTTCTCCGTGTCGCAGCTCCAGATCGACGGCTGGCTCTCGGCTCCAATGCACGCGACGGTCGCAGCACGTGGTCCCAGCGTCCAAATGGCGTTGAGCGTCTCGTCCGAGCTCACGAACGACCCGGCAACATCCATTGACATGTCCTCGATCACGGGGACCGTCGCTCGGAACCCGACGTGGTCGAACGTGACTCCCTCGCTGCGCAGGAGACAGAGCGTCTGCCAGCGTTGCCCGCCCTGCGTCATGGCCGTGACGGTCGATGCCTCCGACGTGAAGTTGAACGTCTGGACGCGGTTCGAGTCGGCGATCGCCGCCGTCTAGACGAACGGACTGTCCGAGAGCGCGTTCGAGAGCGACGTGAAGGCCTCCGAGTACTTGACTTCAACCTAGGCGAACGCGCCGGTGAGCAACTGGACGCGGAACTTGGGCTGGCCAGCGACCTCGAAGCCGTAGTCGAGTGTCGCGCAGGGTACGTCCGCGGTCAGCGACAGCAGTAGAACATCCGACTTGCCGGTATCAGATAGGAACGTCAGCCCGGAGCCAAACGCCACCTTCGAAAGGAACTCGCCGAGAGACGAGTCACTGGAAGTTGACGCGGCGGTTTGTTGCGCCGCTGACAGCAGCAGCAACACAACATCGACATTCGCTAGGGACTTGCGCAGCGTTGCGGGAGACAGCACCATCCGAATTAAAACAAGCGCTTGGCTTGGTACAATGGTTGGTGGACAGCCGAGGTGCGATTGTGCGTCTTGCGGCAAGCAGCGCAAATCCAAAAATGATTGAGCCGCTTGGATGCGGGAGCGTCGACGAGCCCGAAAAGATGGAGATTGCTCCTACGGCTCGCGTGGCGGATGGATGAGCAGCACTCGCGGTGCAGGCGTACGCGACAGTATGACTGTGCACTGTACAGAGTCGCGTGATTTATGCGTGAAACCTTATTCATTTCAATGCGTCTTCCTTTGCATGGTGCAACTGCGGCGGCTGAGATCAAGGATGCACAAGCGTGAGTTGAACTCTCCTATACCATGCAGTCTGCATGATGCCGACCGGACTGATCATCGACTGCCGCGTGAGCCAACACCGGATGCTTCGGCTCATCCGAGTCAGCACCAACAGCAACGTTGTGCTCGCGCTTGAAGATGCAACGGTTTATGCTCTGCCGATCGCAGTGGCACTCGGAGCAGCTCAACTTCAATGGCCGTGAGCGAACATAGCGCTGGCGGTTCGACACCTGATCAAGACACTTTCACGCAATGGAGTCGAGGGAGCGGCTCAATCCACTGACGTCGTGCCTATATTGAGCGGCACTCACAGGACAATGGGCGGTTTCTGCCGGGTATCCGTAATAACAGAGCACCGACCGGTCGGTCGATTTCTCAACGCCTGCGGGCATTGCTCGTGGCTAGCAACAACAGCAGGCGCTCACACCAGAGCCGCGGCATGTCGGAGCCAGCAGAGGGCGAGCTGAATGATCGTGAGTGGCGCCAGATGCGCCGCACGCTGTCCAAACTCGAGTTCGAGCCCGTCCCGGAGACACCGTCACTCCTCCCGCGGTCGCTGTACGCAGAGACACCAGACAAGAACCACGTCCAAGAAGGCTCCGCGTCTTCCTCGACAGAGCCTCGCGACCAGGCACTGACGACTGGAGAGTCGAACACCTCCGTCCAGAGCAGGTGAGCGGGCAGCGCGCGGCATAATTGGTGCGTTGGGCGTAGATGGGGGACTCACGGGGCCGGATACTATGGCTTTGGGGCGTGCTATGTGTGCGGAAGGGCGTACCCCAAGGGCATTCTTAAGGTCGGCGCTGCGATGGCCGCTGCTGCGAAGGACGAGCTCCCAAGCACCTCATCGTCGCTTTCACTGCGAGCCGCACCGTTCCCTGGCAGCGCCGCTCGCTCTACCGATGGCTTATCTTCGCGAACGTCTTCAGGCAGAGACCAGGAGTTTGGCGTCGACTATCCGCTTCAACTCGCTGAGCTGGACGCGCACATGGCAGTCGCGCATGAAGCGATCCGGCAGAGCGTGATGGTGCGTACTACGCCTGCGTTGAAGTCCATTTTTGGCTCACTGGTGCGCTCAGAAATGTGGTTGGGGCTAATTAAAGAGGCTCTGGGTGTCGCTCGCTCGTGGTGGGGAATACAGACCGCAGTTGCGGATCTGCAGACAAGACTCACGAAAGAGCGGGTGATGGAGCGGCTGCAGCTGACGGCGTCGCACTCGACGGATGTCGCGATGTTCCAGGTCTTTCTCTCCACCTCGCTTGGTCTTTGACAGAATCACATCGCTCACCAAGAGCCTTTTGTCCTGGTGCATCTACAGAGCAAAATCGACGAGCTGAAAGAGCAGGTCGTGACGGAAGGCGAGAAGCATGCCACGCAGGAGAAACTGCTTGATCGGCTCTCGGCATTCATAGCCAAGCATCGGGAGCGGGAGGTGCGTCCGCAACGATTGTGTGATACGTGCTGATCTTATTGTAAACACCGTGTTCACTCTGCTCGCTCTCTTGGTTATCCCACACTTCAGCGATCCTACTGGAAGGGCGATCAGTCTATCGCTGCGTGTTTTCGAGCCTGGCAAGCGGCAATGGCTCGCACCAAGAGCAAGCGCCACGCCATGCACCTGGCCGCGCGCCACCACACACGACGCTCGCTACTCATGGTGGTTCGCGAATGGGCACGCGCGGCTCAACAAGACATGATCGCTGCCAAAGTCGAGCAGTTGCAGACGCAGCACGAGCACCGCGTCGTCCAAGTGGCGCAGGAGTATCAACTCAAGGTCGAGCAGGTGCGTAGATATGGATGATCTGATCAGCAAGAGTGTCAGGGTGGTTTGCTGATCAGCTCCGGTGGTTTGCTGATCGCCTAGCTTCAACGTGAGCTAGAAGAGTCGACGCGCGAAGTCGCGGCGTTAAAGAAGTGCCGCCTTCAGCTTGAGGAGGACTTACGTCAGGTATTCCTGCGTGGAGTCTCCAGTATGAACATTGAAGCGCTACAAGTGTTCAACTCGCGCCGACAGGACCAAGAGGGAGATTCAAACGATGACAGCAGCGGAAACGAAATGCGTAACGCGGCATTGATCAACCCCAGTCTAGACAACATGATCAATGGCGCTCTTCTCATGTCGGGACCTCGAGGGGCCTTGTCGGACGACAGCGAGCACGTGATGCCCGAGCCAATGTCGCCTCCTGTCCCGAGATCGTCCGACACGCTTCACAATCTGGACAGTAACTTACAGCGGCTCCTGCACCTGTCGTCTAAACTCTCGAGCAACAGCGCCCCAGCTGTTCGGCTCGAACATAACGAAGCACTGAGCAGACCACAGCCAGCAATGCGCAACGTCAGCGACTCGAGTAGGCAGGCGCCGCAGACGTGGGCACGGCCTCGCAGCTTCTCCTCGTCCACCGCGGCGCCAGCGTCGTCTTCGCTCTCCTCTTCCAAGCTGCGGAGCGCCGAAATGGTGCAGCAGCAGCAGTTGGCAACGTTCGCCATGCAGGGCAAGCCAGTGACCCCGACACCGAGTGCAATGTTCACGTACGCGGTGCCGCAGCCAACGCTCAGCAGCTCGCGCCATCAGACCCCGAGCGCGGCCAAGCTGCAGGTCGAGATGGAGCTCCTGCGCGCCGAGTTCGCCGCGACAGCGTCCAAGGCGGCCGCCAAGCGCCCATCCATGCCCCTGACCAGCCGCTGGAAGTGATGTGCGTGCTGAGTGCATGGACGCAGCACTCCACTATGGGATGCCCTTTCGTGCGGGGCTAAGGTGTATGCATACATATGTACTTCTAAAATAATTGACAACACGGAGAAGTGGAAGGCGGTTTAAGTGGGTGCCGTGGTTGTACAGCAGTGATCAATGAGGGCAGTGAAGCTTACGCGAATCGCAGCTCAAGCATCAACAGTGTCACCGATGGAGTTGAAGGTTAAACGAACTGGCAGAACTGCAGGACTGCAGCTTGAAGCTGCAGTTCCGAGCATAAACTGTTGCACCCAAGCCAAGCGCACCAGTTGGAGTGATGGATGCGCAGCACCATCACTTCTTCATTATTTTTAAGAGATCATTAAATGTAGAAACATTAGTTGCTGATAAGTACTTTCGCAGTGCTGCTAAGTCAAAGGTTGTATCGATTGACAGTTAGAATGCACCAGCACAATCAGCACAAGTTGGCGAGTGTCTAGCTCATCACTCCACGTCAGACTGACACCGCCATTGAGGTTGTTCCTCGATATCTCAGGGCCATTTATGCTGACAAACGGTGTCTTCCCATAGATTATCGATAAGGGCACAGCTCTGATCATCAAGTCGCGTCGTGAGTACAGTCCAGGAGTCACGTAAGCGCATCGATCGGTGACGCATTTCCGATTTTACTGAGTGAGCAACAACCGCGTCTGAGCAGTTCCTGAGGACGTCTTCACCATGCTACGCCTGTTCCGGTCCGCCGCCGCGCTGCTGGCCGTCGTGGCAGCGACTGCCGGTTCCGCGGACGTGTTTTCGCCCAAGAAGCTCGCGCTGAGCAACGAGCCGACGCTGCCGACCGACTCGTTCCAGGAGGGATTCGCGCTGACGGCAGCACAGCCGCTCACGACGCTCGACTATGGTTACGAGATGGCTGGCCTACCCTTCTTTACGGTCAAGGACCTATCAGGCCCCGTGCAGATTTCAGATCCACCTCGCGTCCGAATATCCGAACGCCACGACCTACGCTAACGTCAATCGCACGCTCTTCCCCGCCAACACCGTCAAGCTCGCGTTTGGCTTCGACTTTGTCAATCAGACCAATGCCACGTCGTACGTCCTCGGAGAGTACCCGGTGCCGTTCGATGTGGAGGAGGGCGTCTGGCACACGATCAAGGTCACCGTCAACGACGTTGCGGAGAACATCCTGTTCTACTTGGATGACTCGCTCGTCATGAACGCCACCATCTCCGAGTTCGGCTTCACGGCCTCGCAGCTCACATTCTACGGCTACACGACTACGGGAGCGGGAGCCATCGGCTTCGGTGGCTGGCACGACCAGGCGGCGTACGTGCGCAACGTCGTGGCCACTGACACGGAGGGTATCGTCGTGTACTCCAACCCGATGACGGGTGAGGACGTGCTTGGCGAGTACGGCATGCTGCCCAACAAGCGCAGCGTGTGCCTGGACGGCGCCAAGCGCGACCGCCTCATCTGGATGGGCGACTTCTTCCACACGACGCGCGTTGTGGCCGTCACGAACGCCAAGAGTGAGCTGCTCACTGGTACGTGGGAGTACGCGTTTGAGTATCAGTCGGCTGAGGGCCAGTACCCGGGCTTCGTCCCCATATCCTACACGTCGCCGATCCCCGACTCGAGCGTGTTCCTCTCCAACGCCGGCACCAACAACACGTTCCTCGCGTTCCCCGACTACGACATCCTCGGCCTCCTGGGCTTCGTGTCGTACATGGAGTACTTCAACGACGTCGGATTCGCGCAGACCAACTGGGACTCGTTCAAGCGCGCTATGGCGTGGCTCACGAGCTACCAGACCAGCAATGGGCTGATTGACCTGCTTGACCAGCAAATCGTCTTCCTTGGTCCTGGCGCTGGTATCGTTGTCAACGCCGCTGCTGTCCAGTGTTATAACGGCATGGCTCGTGTTGCTGCAGCTGTCGGAGACACCGAATCGACCGAGACGTGGGCGAACTTCGCCTCGGACCTGAAGGACACGATCAACACGCTGCTCTGGAACGACACCGCGGGTGTTTACGCGCTCTCAACTTCTAAGCCGGAAGACTTCGGCGTATCGGGTATCACCTTCGCCATCACTTCCGGTGTCGCCAACAAGTCGCAGGCGCTTTCGAGCATTGCCAAGCTCGCCGAGCTCAAGCTTGGCCTGGGTTACAAGGACGACTCGACGGCCACTGACACGACCAGCATCTCTCCCAACACGAACGGCTTCCTGTTAAACGCTCTGCTCCACGCGAAGCAGGTTAAGGAGGCCAACTTCCTGCTGGACAACCTCTGGGACGTCATGATCTCGAACGAATCGCTGGCAACGGGCGGTGGCTGGGAGTACGTGGGCCAGGAGCTCCGTGCCGGACTCGACGAGTACTCGTCGCAGAGCCACCCGTGGAGCACGGCGCCTACGTACGTGCTGACCAACTACCTCGCCGGTATCCGCCCGGTTGACTTCGGCTTCAAAACATGGATCATCGAGCCTATCATTGATGGCTTCAACGTGTCGAGCGTGAACGACTCCGTCTCGACGCCCTACGGTCCGCTCGACGTCTCGTGGGCGCTCAATGGCAATCACCTGAACGTCCAGGTGGCGTCGCCTGCCGGTACGGAGGGCGTGTTTGTCGTGCCGCAGGTCGGCTCGGGGGGCCCGTTCATCGAGGTGATTCAGGGCGGCGAGGACGCCTCCTTCTCGGTATTTGTGTAGACAGCCAAGTGGCGGCTGTTAGAGGCTTTACATACCTCGCACTTTTAACTTGATGATGTAGGACGTGTGCGATGCAGCGCAGAATGGAAAGTGAGATTGCTATAGACGAGTAAGTCTGCTGGCTGCTCTACCGAACCTTCCAATTCTAGAATCTTCCTAGTCTGAGTCCATTCGCGAAAGTTCGGAGGTTGAACATACACCTGGACAAACACTCTGGCGCAAGTTGCCCTACGGTACAGTGACGGTATCATAAAAGTGTACCACTCCGATGGTACACTGGGCGGCACACGTCACTGGCGACAGCACTTTCCAAATGGCATGCCTACTTGCGTTTGTAAAATCCTTGCCAACTTGACGTGACCCTGAAAATACGCACCGAATCAGCAACATGCTTCCTGAAAGTGGTTTTCGCAGCCTGGGGGCTCCCATGCTCACCGACAAAGTCCTCGAGCCTAAAAATAATGCCTCAGTTGCGGCGCACGCGCTGTGAAGTGTTCTTTCGGTGGTGTCCTTGCCTGAATTGGAGAGCCTGCGAGGGCTGAGGCAGCGCGCAAGCATGAGTCGTGTCGGAAGTCGGGGTACTAGGCCTTGCCCGCGACGTGATCTGCCTGAAGCCACCGACGACGATGACTACAGCGAAGACGGCGACGAGCTGAGCTCGGTTGCTGGCACAGCATTTGATCATGACGACGGTGGAGATGATGAGGACGAGGAGGTAATGGTGCATGCAGAGTGTGGTGGCACTGCATTGCTGTCGAATGCAGGCTTCAGCTGTTTTCTGATGGTGTATCATGGTCTGTTGTCGAACGCCAGGTCGACTTGGACGGCTATGAAGAGTATCTTGCGCGACTCCAAAGGTTGGTGTTTGACTAAAGAATCTCTTGGAGGAGCGTCGTACGAACAGGTATGTGTTCATTGTACTTACCTTGTTTGGCCATTCGCTCCGTGGGCAGTGAGGCTTCAGAGCGACCGAAAAGCGCTTCGCACTCTCGCCCAATGCCCTCCGAGTCGCCTCAGTTCTACATGGTCAACGCTCACAACCCGGCTGGCCCAGCGCCTCCTCCAACGTGCCGTCCTCCGTCGGCTCCTCGTCCATATCGTCCAGCAAGTGCGCGGCCAAGACTTCGGTCTGACTGTGAGGGCGAACTAGACGCTCGATCAGTCAATGCGTCCTTACGACTTGGCGGTCATGGTGGTGCCCGACCGAGTTCTGGTATTCGCAGAAAGCGTCAGACTGGTGATGCAGTGAACCCTCGCATTCGTGCCGTCTACCAGGACGGTGGGCGCGCATCTACCGCTGGGACCAAGCGTCTGCCGAGATCCGCCGCGGCATTAGTTGCGATCAGCAGTAAATCATATGTGTTTCAGCAAGCCGAGCTTCACGACGAGTATTTTAAGCTGGTCGACGTTGTGAGCGAGCTCAAATCGGCGTGCCAGCTGGAACAGGAGAGGCGCGTGAAGGCACTAGCGCGTGTGCGGCGATTGGAAGAGATTGTTGCGCTGAAGGACCGCAAGATCGAGAGCCTACTGCAAGCTCGAGCCGGAGGCGGCTGTCTGGATCTTGGTGCTGGTGGCATCTCGGCTACCATGGCTCAGCGAGACCGCCAGCACAGCGCCTTAGTCCAGAAGCTGCGCGTTAAGATAACCCAGCAGGCTCAGATGCTCGGGGCGTACGAGGAAGCGCTTCAAACGCTGAGAAGCGGGACAAAGAGTTCGAACCTCATGGAGCTGGAGGAGGAGCGCGGTCAACTGTATCAAGAGCTATACCGCTTGCAAGCTCTGCTAAGTCGCCAGCGGCACGAAATTGCGACTCGCGGTGAGCAAGTTGGCTCCTTTGCCGACATCGAGGTCAGCTACAAGGAGCAAGTCGCAAAGCTGCAGGACGCAAACAAGAAATTCCAGCACGAGAAGCACAAACTCGAGAAAGAGATCGCGTTCTACAGGTCTCGAGCAGACAATTTGCAGCAGCAGCTATCGCTGGAGCAGCGGAAGCGAACGTACGATCAGCAGGTCGGCTCGAACGGGCACGTTCATACGCCGACCGTGTCGTCTCCGAATCGAGCGGTGATGCTTTCACGCGCGATTGAAGACATGAAAGGGCTGCTGCGCAAGGAGAGCACGGCTTCCATCCAACGCGATAAGCTCAAATCTCCACGATCGGGTGCTCCGTCAGCCTTCAGGCCTGAGAGAACTGTGCCTATCGTACAAAAGCCACCAGTCTCCGCCACCGAAGCAGCCGTCCATACTCCCAAGACGCCAGCTCGAACGAGTACTTCCAGTTCGACTCAACGAGCACAAAACAGACCAGCAAGCGCAACACCGAGTCGACCACAAGTCGGTCGAGCGCCAATACTGCCTTCTGCCATTGTATCTCCTCAAAAGGATGACGATCTCGGTGCGACTAGTGCAAGCCAGGAAGGCGGAGCAGGCGATGCAACTTCACCCACGATCAAAGAAACGGTGTCAGAAAGCCAGGAGGTGGTTGATGCTTCCGCTGTAGCACCCCTGTCACACCCGCAAGCTGCCGCGCAGCCAAATCTCGCCTCTGGAGGCAGCCGATGCAACATTGAAAGTGATGCACCGGAAGGAGTACGACCGCACATCTCGACATCGTCTGAAGGGACTGGGACTTCCGGTATCTTGCAGCTTACCGAGTGTGTCACGACCGCATCATCAGGCTCTGAACACCTTGGCCCTGCGTGGTTGGGCTTTACGACTGCGACACAAGACTTTGAGAGGGAACCAGATCCAAGAGCTTCACCAGAACCTGGCGAGGATAACGGTGACGAGGAACCTGGTGCATCTGGGAGCAACGCCGTCAAGACACCGTCAGGTGCGGAAGACGTTGATGCCGAACCGGATAACACAGAGATCCACCGAGTGAAGCTCGCCGAAGTCGAGCGCATGCTTCGAGAAGTCGACGACGACATGGACAACGACCTCGAGAGTAACTCGTCGGAGGAATTCTTGGAGATCGCGCAACTGCATACCTCTGATCAACACACGGACACTGCGCGCGATCGCTCGGTCGAAGGCCACCAGGAAGACGATGGAGGGCTACCACTCAAGTCGTCCGCAACTCATCAGCCCAAGTTGTCTCCTTCGTCCTTCTTGTCCTCTCCATCGTCGTCGTCCAGCACAAGTCGCACCTCTGGATCACATTCCCCATCATTGGCTTCGCTTTCACACGGTGGGTCTACCGGGGCGGCTGATGTGGACGAACACACGCAGATAACGACAGACGAAAGTGACGATGTGCTGACAGCAAATGTTGAGCATATCGCTCCGATAGCGTACGAGCCTAGCGGGTATGAGGACGGGTACCAGTCCGACTTCACGGAGGCGAGCTCTCCATGACCGCAGCAACGAATGTTTCGGTTGAAATTGCTTGTTCATCCTTCAAAACCATTTTTAAAAAATGCCCTACCACGCGAGCCTCAGTCCCCGCTCGACTTCGGTTGATGTATTCGTATCTTATGCTTCTCTCCACCGACACGTATCGATCCACTTTGCGCATTCGATCGCCTCCTTCCATCAAAGGCGGTTAGAAAGACGCAGCACTCGCTTCATCCTTCAGTATAAACAGCCCTAGTGCGCCCGCTGGTTGGAGCTCGCCTTTGATGCCGAGCTCCGCTTTGCCGACTTGTGTGATCGTGACTTGCGAACGTAAACTGGTTCCAGGAACTCCACTTCGTTGCCGCTCGCAGTGGATCCTCCATTCTTGCTGTGGTGGGTCAGCAGTTGCTTTAATAGGCCGCCGCCAACTCGTGATGAAACCTCGCCGTCCTCTGGAGCGCCCTCGACTAGCGCCTCCTTCTTCTTCTCGGCCGCCTGCAGTGCCTGTTGCTGGATGAGGTCCACATACAGCTCTCCGTCCTCCGAGTTGAAGACCTGTGAGTAGTACTCAAACAGGGCCGCGGCCCTGGCCTCGATCTTGGCGTCGTCTTTGCTCCCGTCTCTCTCAAGTCGCACGAGCAGCTTATTCTGCGCGGGGAACGGCGGCAGGCTCGGCACGTTGCTGGCGCTCCAGCTCATGTGGTGGAGCTGGTCGAGGCTGCTGCGCGCGCTCGACAAGTGCTCGCTGCTGGCGCTGCTGCTGTGTCGACTGGCGCTGCGGAACCCGAGCGCTTGCTTGAAGAACTGCTTCATGCCCGAGGACGACGCCGACGAGACCGACGACTGCGACGCCGTCGACGAGGATGACGAGGACACGCTCTGGCGCCGCCGCGTGGAGTCGACGCTCGCGCGGCCGCTGGCGTCGCCGTACTTGTCCAGGTAGGCCTGCGCGAACGCCTGGTGCAGCACGAGCAGCGCCTTGAAGGTGCCCGAGAAGCCCAGGCGCGTGTGGTCCGCGTGGCGCGAGCCCACCACGAGCTCCACGTAGTAGCGCGCGCGCAGCCTCGTCTTCTTGCGCGCGTCGGCCACGTCGCGCTCCTCCTTGTGCGTCGTCACGTCCACGCCGACCGCCTGCCTGGCCATGATGATCACTCCGTTCTCCTGTCGACTAATTACTCAATTGCTGCGACGGTGGCGAACAAAACAGAAATGCGAGTCAGTTTGGCTGCGACGCGGTTTTAGCTGCCGGCACACGGAAAATTGAGCCAGAAATAGCGAAGCACGCATCGTATGAATTGATGAAGACATAATTTTTAGTAATATATCTTTATAAGAGGTTATTGGATAAATGGGTGGGATGGGAGCTGTTTTCGAGTGAATAGGCTGCGGGAGTGACACGGGTATTCGTTTTGGAAGGATTCGAGGAGAGTCGCTGATTGGCTTTGGCGGGAGAATATCGACGCGCGCAGATTCAACCGGGCAATTAGCAAGCCTGGGCGAGCGCTTCTTCCATTTTTACTCGCTTCTTCCCTGATCTGCGACATGTGTGAAATACCCCCGCTCAATGATTGATCCGTTGACAAGCACCGTCGCACAGCACCGCTGCACGTTCGCCTTCAATTAGGGCATCTCGCCTTCGGCTCGAAGTGTCAGGAGTACCTGGCTGAAGCTGTTGTTGTAAGTGTAGACACGTGCGCACGGCCGACTGCAAGCCTGACCTGGTACGCAGCAATGGTGAGAACGCAAACGTGACGGACAAGATCGTGTCGGCGCTGACGGCGCTCGAGCAGGGCGAGTCGTACACAAAACCCGGCTAACTGACCACGGAGACGACAGGCTACACAATCTCGTTCTAGTACGCCTTCCCGCGTTGCCCGATCCACTCGAATGCGGACTACGGCTCGATTTTCGCCATCAGCGCATTAACGACTAACGGTACCGATTCGGACTTCTACCGCCTGTGGTGCCAACAACCCGGCGCAGACGGTCACGGCGCTGGGCGACAGGCTGAACGAGCTGATAGGAAGCGCGACGGCCGACGACGCGAACATGGTCGTGGTGCTCAACAACGCTGAGCCCCTGACACGCCGTGGCTCGACTCGGTCGCGGCCGTGCTGGCGATATGATGATGTTTCCGAACCCGGAAAGCAGCTGGGCCACGCTACGTGCTGAGGAGCAATCATAGCCCACAGAGTCGCCTCCCAGCGACCTACGACGAGAATGCGGAGAGTGTGCGCCAGTGGGTTTTTGCGATGATCACCTTTAACTGACAAATTGCAAGACGTTTGAAAGAGGGCCCGAGTGCGATTGGCTATGGGCGTTTGCGATCCGTCACGCTTGTCTTCTGGAAGTGACTGAGCTCCAAGCCTTCGATGTACAGCTTCACGAAGTCAATGCGAGATTGTGCTGCCCTCCTTCAGACTGCTCTCGGAAAGGCCGGGTATGAGTTGGAGAATCTAGTGCCCTACTGGACGGCTGCTGACGTGACCAAGAGCGTGCCTGTTAAAGTCGTCTAGCACGAAGTGCTCAAGATCTTTGCCCTCTGGAGATTGACCGCAGAAGGCATCCCGTTCATCTTCCAGGCCGTTGACCAGATATTGATGCAGATCAACGCAGAGATGGAAGAAGTTGATGCAGAGGGAGACATCCTTATGCTGGAAGGGGCTCGTGAGAACCTATCTGCAGACATCGTGCTCCGGATGAGCGGAGTCTGCCGCTCCTCGTCGCCCAGTAGCTCCCATCCTGAAGGGACCTCGATCTTAGTTGTACACCCTCCAGGCCAACGTCGAACGCGGCGCAGACACCTCCGCAAGCGCCTGGCGAGTCTCCCCTGAGATGTAAACTAGCAGAACGTGAGCGCAAGGTGAACGAGATGAAGCATCAAGTCGAGCAGATGCAGCTCCAGAATGCAGAGCAGCAGCGTCAGCACCAGCTATTGCGGGAACAAGAGCGTGCAGAACGCCTAGCCCAAGAGAATCTGCTGCAGGGCCAATTGGCCGCGGCGAATCAGCAGCATCCTCAGTCAGCCGCGTCGCTCCAACAGCAGGCACAGCCTGCAGCGTCCCTCCAGCAACAAGTGCGGCATATGACTCAAGAACGGACCCGCCTTGATCAGGAGATGCGGCGCAAACTCGAGGAGGAGCATCGACGTTGGGAGCTGGAGAAGGTTTAAGCGCAGCAAGTTCGCCTAGTCCAAGTGCGACAGCAGACTAATGCGGTTCGTCAACTGGAGCAGCAGACGAACTCTCAGCAAAAGGAGTGGCTGAGTCAACAGCAGACGTCGCTGGAGTGCATTCGTGCCCAGGAGGAACGCATTCGTAACCTGGAGACGTCGCTCAAGGAGTCCCGACGCGAAGTCGCAGCCGCTAAAGCCCGTCCAGTGGTCCCAACACCAACATCGAATTCCTCGATGTTCCTGACAGGAGTCGAGCAGTCGGCATTACAGCCAAGCCCCGCAGTGTTTCAGCCGGGTAGTTAGGATCTGTGTCGGTGTGAAGTGGCGCTGGTCTGTCGGGCAGTGGCGCCGTGTCTGTGGGAGTACTGCCTCGACGGGTATCGGTGTGTCTGGGGCGGTGTCCGTGCAGTCTGGCACGACGGCGGGCTGCTCAGCCGCTTTCTGAGTTCGGAAACATCATCATATCGCCAGCACGGCCGCGACCGAGTCGAGCCACGGCGTGTCAGGGGCTCAGCGTTGTTGAGCACCACGACCATGTTCGCGTTGTCGGCCATCGCCCTTTCTATCAGCTCGTTCAGCCCGTCGTCCAGCGCCGTGACCGTCTGTGCTGGATTGTTGGCGAACGCGAACACCGCGGGCGTGTCTACCTCCTGCGCCAGGTCCACGACCACCTGGGTGTTGGACGCGCGCTGCTCGGGCCCCACCAACGCGAGGTGCACTGAAACCGGCTCGTTGATCAGGCTCACAAGGCTCGCCTCAATCCCATGTCAGGCCGCCTCGAGGTACTCTATGTTGTCCCAGTTGTCGCGCGGGGCAATCGAGTTGCTCCAGGGCTTGACGCTGCCGCCGATCTGGCGGTATCCGTCCGACTCGGTACCGTTAGTGGTTAGTGTGCCAATGACGAAGTACTACTGCGGTGCCAATAATAAAAGTAAGCCGGGTACCCCAGTCATTGTGCTCGTCTATTGACCCAAGGGACCAAGACGACGACGCAGACTACGTTTTGTAAAGTTTATTTTTTTTTTATCTGTGTGCGTGCTGGGACTATTCGTCTGCCTAATAGGCTTCACCGGAACTATGATAGCCGCTAAGTCTTGTGCTCTCGATGTTGGTAGTCCACCAGACTCGTAGCTTGGCAGGAGATGATTAACGCCGCACACGAGTCTCGTCGCTGTCTCTATCATTCTCACTCGGCCTCCTGCTTGCTCTCGTCCAGTGGCTCGTGCACGGGGCGGACGTCGACCTGTGAGCACACGACATAGCATCGAAACAGGTCGATCAGTAATCGACGGCATCGCGTACGGCATCATCAGAATCACCCGCTTACCAGCCAGTGACCCAGCTTCTGGATGCACGAGACGAGCACCTCGTCCCCCTCAACGTCTGACTCCTCGAGAGACAGCTGTTTGGCCGGCTCGGGGGGCGCCGGCGCTTGGAGGAACCCACTGAATGGGGCAACGTCCGCGGGGCTCGCCGAGGCGGCGTTAGAGATGGACAACGAGTCCTCCTTGCGCGCGTTGTCAACTACAGCGGTGGACAGATCGATCTTCTTCATCTGCTGCTCGTAAATCATGCGCTCCATCGTACCGGTACTCACGAGGCGATAGACGTGGACGGTTTTGGATTGGCCGATACGATGCGAGCGACACATGGACTGCGGCGTCGCACATAGCGAGCGGGATGACACAACTCCGGGTTAGTGCGGCTGAATGTGAGCGGTCAGAACGAATACAACGCGTACCTGGTGATCATTTGACGGGTTCCAGCTGACATCAAAGAGCACAAGGCGGTTGGCCGCGTGCAAGTTAATGCCTTCCGCGCCGGCGCGCGTCGAGACGAGCAGCAGCTTCACAGCGCTCGTTGAGCTGAAGAGCTGGTTGAAAGATAGAAAGCAGATGTCAGCAGATCGAACAGTCAACCAAAGGAAATGAGGCGTGAACGTTCACGTCGTACCTGGATGTACTCCATCCGCTTCGCTCCGCTGGTTCCTCCGTCAATCTGCAAGAACCACGTGCCTGCCGATACATTTGACGCCGCCGTCGGCTTGCACCGCTTTCCGCCGATGTCGATCGTGCGCTTGCGAATAATCCCAGCTGGGTCCCGCTTCGGAGGAGCGAGCAGCCTGCGGCGCTTGACCTTGTTGCCCCTGGATGCCTCTGCCTTCGCCTTACGAGCAAGGTCTGCGTCTCGATTTGGGTTGAACTCGCTAGCACGGAGGAAGTCTCCGATCACCTTTAGCGTCGGGACGCTCTGCGAGAACACGACCACCTTGTCACCGCACGCGAAGCTCTCCTCAATAATGCGCATCAGAACAGCCATTTTGCCACTGTTCTCAAGCACATCAGTTCGGTAGATGGACGCCGCGTTCTGCGTGATGTTCGGCGACGATCCCAAAGCGGGAAAGATGCGTGCGGGGCGCTCAGAATCGCCGAAGATGACGGAGCGAGCCCACTCGTACGACTTTTGCTGGTCGCTGATCTTCTGTCGGCGCTTCCGCAGTTGCGCGGCAGCGACTTGCTTCTTCTCCAGGAGACGCTCCTCACTTTCCCAGGCCCACTCGTCCACGCGGGTCAAGGCCAGTTGTTGATCCGCGTCTTCGTCTGCCTCGGCTTCGCCGTCTTGCGGGCACAACTTGGAATAAATAATGTCCGGGTGGTTCATGACCTGTAGCAACGCTGCGTATGCAGTCAGCAAGTCCGCGTTCGCCTTCCCATCCTCCGATTCGCCATAGTAGTCCAGGAAGTCGCAGTACAGGCGATGCTGAATAGGAGAGAGCTTGCAGTACAAGATCCACTCCATTTTGGGTGGAAGCTGTTTGTTCAGCAGCGCCTTGCCGCGGCGAAGCACCACGTCTTGCAACTTCTCAATCAGCTCCTTGGAGCGGGCAACGTTGCCATCCATGATGGGTTTCTCATAGCGCGAGCGGAACTCGTCATAAGAGCCGAGGAAGTTTTCACGAGCAAAGTTGACCATGCACCAGTACTCTGACAGAGAGTTCTGCGATGGTACCGATATTACAAGGTTAGTTCGCATCATCCTTTAGCTTGAAAGCAGCAACAATCTTGAACGCACCTGAACAGGATACCCGGTGAGCACCAAACGGCGGTGTGAATGGATCTTCGCGACGCTCTGGCACAGCAGCGAGCTTGGGTCCTTCATGCGATGTCCCTCGTCCAGCACAACGAGGTCTGCGCCTGGATTGCAGAGCAGCTTGCAGAACTCCCGGGCGTACTTTTGGGTACTCGCGCTAAGAGACTCGGTGACCTCCATCGTGGACGAGCCCACGCGCGTGCAGACCTGAATCACTGGCTCGCGATCCGCCGATCCCGACAGCGTCGGGTTGAGCAAGCTTCGAAACATCTCGTACCCGATCAGCAGCACGCCGCCCTGGCGCTTCCACTTCTGCAGCACTCGAATGCGCCCCGCCGTCGTCCCTTTCCCGGTCGTGGAGTCCAGCGACAGGACCGGGCACAGCTCGAGCGATTCGGCGCTCAGCCATTTCTTAAATTCTGACTCCCAATTTGGGATACAAATCGCTGGACAAAGCACCATCGTCGTGATCGGGTCGTGTGCGGCCTCAGGATTCGGCTGCCCGTCACGCCCGCTGGTCGCCGGCGCGCCCTCATCATCAGCTGCAGTAGCGCTTTCCCGAGCCTCAAGCTGGTCCACCATGAAGGAGTGGATAGCAGTGATCACCTGCAGCGTCTTTCCGAGACCCATATAGTCGGCAAGGATGCATCCGCGCTCGGCGCGCACGTTGTCGGCCAGGAACTGCACGCCGTCGACTTGGTGCGGCTTGAGGAAGCGCTTGATTTCGCGCGCGATCCACACGTTGCGGTGCGTCTGCTTCTTCGATTCGTCCGTCGCATCTGTGCCAGCTTGAAGGCTCGAGACGAGGCGCACTCGCCCGTACGCGTCCGTTTCCTCCGGCTCCTCGTCTTGCGCGCTGTCTGCAGCGAAGTGGTCGGCGCCAGGCGGTGACGCGGCTTCCACGCTCGTGGTCTCGTCCTCGACTAGTAGGTCGTCTTCCGCGGGGCAGATACACGGTAGCATCATGCAGCTCGCGCACTCCACGGACGCGTTCGCGGCGAACAACTGGCGGAGCTTCGCCCTGGCATCGCTGCCGCTGCTCGGCGCGCTCTCGCTAGTCGGCTGGGGCTCGAAGGCGTCGGCCGTGTCGTCGTCCACGCAGATGCACGGCAGCAAGCCGCAGGAGCACTCGCGCGCATGGAGCGCGGCGCCGCTGCCCATTGGATACGAATGTCGACGACTGGGTACAAAACGCGATCGCTCACAATCGCAAGATGCTTTGCTTTGGTTATTGAAAGTGAGAGTGTGCCAATTCGCTTGGATGATGTACTCAGCAAAATTGACGGCGTTTTGACCAGTAATGTCGCAGTGTTAGGACCTGTTATAATGCATAGTGCTTATATTTTGATAATACCCTATTTTGAAGGTAACGTTTACTACTCTGTCCCACGATAAAATGCTCATTGAGGTTTTGGCAGTGTTTCATTTTAGAGAAATTTCAAAGGTGACTCAACTTGACAGTGGATAAACGGACGGATTCCCGCAGGAATTTAGATCAAGTTTTAGACCACTCAAATATGTATAATCTTATAAATAGAGGTCTTTAACAAAACCATTACTTCCTCTGGGCCGAAATAAGTGTCCACTTCGGATTGCCGAAATAGATTGTTCTCCTACGCCTCGCAACAGAACCGCTGATTGGCTAGAACGAAAACTCATGAGTAGGGGAGTTCGGGAGTGATCTCGTATTAAACATTGACACTGCGGTTCATTCAAAATTTGGCATTGAATTCGGCACATCCGCCCAAGCCAACGAAAAAACGACGCAACGCTCGGAAAAACAGCCTCACCGCAGCAAAAACTTGATGCACGAACAGCGCAAGATCGTCTTCTCACGCCTACTCGCCCGTAGTAGCAATTTTCAAATCGAGTACGGCGCTATCAAGCAAATATCGACAGATTTGGGCTGTTCGGCTCGCACAGTCGCCCGCCTGTGGAAGCGGGGTGTCGAGAGTCTACGCCAAAGACATACGGGCGCGTTTCTCGCTCGCAGACGGGGCCACTGCGGCCGCAAGCGCTTGTTCACTGCCTCGCACGCCGTTTAGCTCTGGGAGCGCATCGAACTTATCCTGCTAGCTGAGCGGACCGACTTTCGTACTTTGGCGGAACGTACCGGTATTTCCAAGAGCACGGTGCTCCGCAGCTTCAAGGACAAGCTCTTCCGTCGCCACACGTCTGTCCTGCGACCTCTGCTGACCAACAACAACCGCATCGAGCGACTCAAGTTTGTCTCGTCCTTCGTCGACGAGAGCGCGGGGCTCTTCTCTCCGTTTCTCAACCACGTTCACGTGGACGAGAAATAGTTCTACATATGACGTGTAAAGCAAAAGTACTATCTTCCGCCGCGCGAGGAAGACCCCTACTGTGACGGGAGTCACACAGCACAGTACACGTAGGAGGTGTGTAGTCGTAAGTGTACGACACGTACTGAGTTAGCAATACGTTAACAGGCACAAAGGAGATAAAATAATATAGGAGTTTGTATTCCCTAATTAAATGTATCGACTTGTGGTTGTTCTTGCAAATTGGAGACCACCAACAGCGTGGTGTTGCTGGCGCCATCAATGTTTGAGAGCGTCATGCTCTCGAGGGCTAAGTCCACCCAATGGCCACCACCTCGATCGCTCGATGGGCTTAGTTCTTCCCCAGTAGAGCGCCCCACGCCTATTGGGAGCTCCCGTTCCCCTGCCCGCGACCACGACCGTGGAACGGTTGAGTGGCGTTCGGGCGAGGGTGTAATGGGACTCAGTCCTATCCGCTATCGCGAGAGCGAAGAGCGAGGTGGAGCTGATCCCTTGAACTGAGGAAGCGTTGAGCAAGGGTCTAACACAAGGGTGTCAGCCGATGCTCGGTCTTGGCCGAAGCTTGGACCCGAGAGGCTCGGAGAGAGGAGCGGAGGCGACTTGAGTGGTTGATGGTGAATTTGCAACTGAGTTAAAATGCAGTCCTGGTTCCTGCCGCTGCCTACTTCTGCTCCTAAATCATCCGAAGGGCTCATAGAGGTTATATGCATAAAACCTCACACATGCAAATATAAAACCTACTTCTCTGATATATAAACCTTGGGCTCACTGAGGTTCAACCCACAGACCTTGAACTTGAAGTCTTGATGAGAATATTCTCCGTGATGTGGTTGGCTCGCACCTCTCACTTGAATCTTGGTGTCGCGTCGTGTCGCGTCACTAACCCAGTTCCCAAGAGCAGGAACCAACATTCCGCACATGATTGCGGCCAGTGGTGATTACTTCCAAAGTCACTCACTGCCTGTGCCAGGATGATCCGTGACATCACCGAATGACGTCACCCAGGTATCGACAGCGATACCGGTATCAAACCGATATTTGTCACCCACGAGGTATTGTTGAGGTGGTGTGTCCCACACAACCTGCCTCCATGTAAGGGCCAGGTGGGGCCCATTACAGAGGACCACCATTACTGGTGCCGCGCTGCGCGCGATTGTTGAAGCGCCACTGCGGGCGACTGTTGCACGCTGGGCAGTTCCGCTGAACGTGGCCGACTCGGCCACACGCATAGCGCGTCACCTGCGTGTTGCGTTGTTCCGCCGAACCCAACTCCATGGGTTGCGGCCCGTCCGCTGTTGGCATAGCCGATGCGGTACTAGCACTTATGCGCGACTGTCGGTGACAGTATTCTTCTTCGAGCGCAATGCGCGCCGCATTTCCGAGCAACGCCACATGCGTCCGGAACAGCTGCGTACGCGCAGGGCCCACCTTGAGGCCTTTCATGAAGACGGTGATCTTGACCGTCTCGGGCAGAGGGTCGGCGACCATGCCCGCCACGAGCGTTCCCAGCTCTTGGGCATAGTCCGCAAGATCACGCTTGCCCTGACGACACGCCAGGAAGCGTGAGCGTACTTGGTACGCAACGTTCGGTAGAAGGAACGTCAACCGAAGCTCATGCTTGAGGTGTTCCCACGAAGGGAAGTCACCCGACACGGCACTGTCACTCGTGAGGGTCCAGTTCTTGGCGCGGTCTCCCAAGTGGGAAACCGCAAACGCCACGTTCAGGCGTTCGTCCGTCAGGAGGGCCGCCGTCATAGCCATCTCCAACTCGCAGAACCAAAGCAACAGGTTCTCGCCTTCATCAGCGGTGAAGGCCATCACCTTTAGGTGAATTGGCTTTGCGCCACTCTGCGCGATCATCGGTGCTGGTGCCGACTGCTGTTGTAGCGCGTCGTGCACGTGGTCCAGGAGCGCATTATCGTACAAGATGAGCAACTCAATACAAACAATTGCGCCTCGATGCTCTACGTCAGCAGATGCGCCAGTCCTTCGGGATTTAAGATGCATTGCATCTTGCTCAGCGCTCCCCACTGAGTCTCACTTAAGTGAGGGAACTGAGCACGGTCGAGCTCCATGATGAGCGAACTGCAAAAGGTTCAGGTTCGTCTGACTCGCGGAGGTCGTGGACGGACTACAAAGTGCTACCAAGTGTGACGGGAGTCACACGGCACAGTACATGGAGGAAGCGTGTAGCCGTAAGCGCGGCCGATGCGGCAGCCGATCGGTGGCTGGCTGGTCGGGCGTCGTCGATCTGTCCCTTTTTTGTCGCAAAGAAGGTCCGCAAGGACGTGAGGGTCGGCAAGGAGACGTCGCGGCACGAGACGCGCCGTGCCGCGAGTCAATC
>JAASGW010000497.1:0-23128 GCA_023334395.1 Phytopythium sindhum | reverse complement strand
CCTCCCCCCCCCCCCCCCCCCCCCCCCCCCCCCCCCCCCCCCCCCTCCCTCCCTCCTTTTTTGATATTTTGGGGCCCAACCTCCGCCCCCCGCCCTCCCTGCGGTTTCGCTTCTTTTTTTCCCCAACAGAGACACTTTGAAACACACAGTCGTCCCCACCTTCATCCCGTCCGCAAGACTCCGATCTTGTGTGTCAGGTGCCCCACTTTTCAATTGGAAGCCCCCGTGCCACGCACTCGTTCCCGCTCCAGTCTCCAGTCCGATCCGGTCCCTCTCCTATTCCCAGTGATGCTCCCCTTCGTTCGTAGCAGTGCGCGCCAGTTGGCTGCATCTCTGACGACATCCACGGCGCGCCACGCACGACTGGCAGCTCGCTTCGATCATAGTCGGAAGCTACTGTCTACGCTGGCGTCCTGCACGGTAGTCCACGGTCTCAGCAGCGTGGTGGTGCCCACTGGAGGTCCCAACACAAGCAACGCAGCCAACGTGCCCTACTCGACATCGTCAGCGCCGCCGCTCTACCCGCAACACCTGCACGACGAGGTAGGCGGCGGCGGGCTGGACCTGGACCTCGGGGATGGCCTGCAGCCCGCGGCGGCCGCGCAGATCCAGCGGCATATTGCGGCTACCGGTACCACGGACGCTTTCTTCGTGGTGGACACAAGCGCCGTGGCTCGCCGCTTCGCGCTCTGGCGCGCGCTGCTGCCGCGCGTGAGGCCCTACTACGCCGTCAAGTGCAACCCGGACCCGCAACTGGTGCACACGCTGGCGCGCCTCGGCGCCGGCTTCGACTGCGCCAGCATGGCCGAAATCCGCGCCGTGCTGGGCGCCGCCGCCCCGCCCGAAGACGTAATCTACGCCAACCCGTGCAAGCAGGGCTCGCACGTGGCCTACGCACGTTCCAAGGGCGTGCACATGATGACCTTCGATAGCGCGGACGAGGTGCGCAAGGTGCACGCGCTCAACCCGAACGCCCGGCTTGTGTTGCGCCTGTACGTGGACGACTCGAAGGCCATCTGCCGCCTCGGCACCAAGTTCGGCGCCATGCTGCACGACGTACCCGAGATCCTGCGCGTCGCCAAGGAGGTCGGCGCCAACGTGGAGGGCATCAGCTTCCACGTGGGCAGCGGCTGCTACAGCGTCGAGGCCTACGAGTCGGCTGTGCGCCGCGCACGAGCCGCCTTCGACATGGGCGCGGACGCCGGCTACAAGTTCTCGCTGCTGGACGTCGGCGGGGGCTTCCCGGGCACAGACCACGGTGCCATGACCATCACCGACTGCGCGCGCGCGTTGGGCAGGGCGCTGGACGAGCACTTCCCCGAGCAGAGCGGCGTGCGCGTCATCTCAGAGCCCGGCCGATTCTTCGCCGCGGCCTCGCACACGCTGGCCGTCAACGTCATCGGCCGCAAGCTGGCGCCCACCAACGACATCACGGGCGCTGAGAGCTCCCAGGGAGCGAACGGCGTGCCCAACTACATGTACTTCGTCAACGACGGACTGTACGGGTCGTTCAACTGTGTGGTATACGACCACCCGACGCTGCACCCGATCGTGATTGCGGACGAGGTTCAGAGCCGCGCGGGCGAACCGCTGCCGCTGTACCCGGCGAGCCTGTGGGGCCCCACGTGCGACGGCATGGACTGCATCATGAAGGAGGTGCGCATGCCGCTCATGAACATTGGCCAGTGGATCCTCTTCCCCAACATGGGCGCCTACACGTGCGCGGCTGGCTCGGACTTCAACGGCTTTGCGCAGCCGCAGAAGATCTACTACGACTCGAGCTTCGAGGGCGAGGACAGCCAGCCGCTCCAGCAGTTCGTGCACTAGACGAGAAGAGGCAGCAGCAGGAGCGCGAGGTCGAAGGGGGAGACCTTGGACGCCCTAGACACACAGACACACAGACACACAGACACACAGACACAGCTTATAAAGACCGCGCGATACAATATAATATATCAAAGGCTCGCGAGTTTGACATCACCACACCCCACGCCTTGTGTTCTGCTTCACTTCGCTCTGCTCCTAGGCTTGTTAGTACCAGGGTGGTCTCCACGAGTAGCATGAACAGCAATACCCGTCGATGGAGGCGTCTGAAGGCGGCAATATGAGCACGCTTCGCCTTCTGCTTCGCTATCTTCGTGCGAGAGCAGTCTCTGTGAGCAGCATGAGCAGCAATAGCCTTTGGAGGCGTCCGAAGGCTAGAGGAGGAGAGTTGATAGACCTGTTGATTGCATTAGGGGCCGAGGTACTCGCTGCCGTCGTCGCCCGGGTCGGTACCGCTCTCGAGCTGCTCCATGGAGGGGCTGAGCGCCTCGTCGGGGTCCTCTCCTCGCAGCAGCTTTTCGACGCGCTCGAGGCCGCGCGCGACCTCAACGGAGGTCGGGAAGAGCGCGTGAGCGCGGTGCAGCGTAGCCATGGCCTCGGCGTACTGCCGGTTGAGCACGTACGCGTGCGCGAGCTTCGCCAGCACGTCCTCGCGCTCGGGCTGGAGCTCGGCCAGCGGCGCCAGGCGCTCGATGGCGGCGCGCACGCTGCCCTCGGCGACCAGCAGGTCGGTCAGTGCAAAGTTGGCCAGCAGGTTGCGCGGGTCGAGCGTCAGCGCCTTGCGTAGCGCTCTCCTCGCGCTCTCGCGGTGCTCGCTGCGCAGTGCGTAGACGCGTCCGAGCAGCGTGTAGCTCTGCGCGTTATCTGGGAAGAGCTGCACGACCCGGCGCGCGGCGCCTACAGCCTCGCGGAAGCGCTCCCAGGCGCCCAGCGCGCACAGCTCGCAGTAGCTGAGCACGACGCCCGTGTACGCGTCCATGGCAGTGGACGAGCGGCCTGAGACGACCGCCGTCTGCAGCCGACACGCCGTCAGGAAGGCGGACAGCGCGCGCTCGGGCCGCCGCAGTTGCAGCAAAAGCTCGCCGCGCAGCAGGTGCGCGCGCGTGGGACCCGCGGCTGAGGAACAAGCGCGTGAAATGGCGACGCCGCTACTGATAGACAGCGAGCGCTCGCAGAACTGCAGCGCCGTCTCGAGCTCGCCCTTGAGCGCCGCGTGGAAAGCCGCGGCCAGCCAGGGTTCGGCGTGCGCGTCGCTCACGTTGAACAGCTCGCGCACCAGCGCGTTCAGCTGCTGGTGGTTGGACGAGCCTGCGGGTGCCGAGCGGCCGGCCGAGCGCAGCGCGCGGCGCCGCAGGCAGTCGGCCAGCGCGTCCATGTCCGCCAGTGCCAGCGGGTCCCGCTGCCGCGCGCGCGTGAAGAGCAGCAGCGCCGACGGCAGGTGCTCCAGGTCGAGCTCCAGCCGCGCGCGCTGCAGCAGCGACAGCAAGTTGCCCGGGAAGCTTGCGTCCAGCGCGGAGAAGCCGTCCAGCGCCGCTGCGAGTGAAAGGGGAGGGCGGATGCAGCGGTTAGTGATGTGGTCGTGAGCCTAGCGATGACAGCGGGTCGCTCACCTTTGTGGCGACCGCGCGCGGCGTTGAGGTGCGCGCTCACGAGCTCCTGCATCCATTGGCCATCCGCCTCGGCCGGCGCCTGGTCTTCTGCGGTGGTGGTGGCCTTGTTGGGAGCGTAGAAGCTCTTAATGTCGTCCACGCGTGCGTCCTCGGCTGCTGAGTCGACGGGTTGCTCGTTGTTGCTGCCGACAGCCGCAGCCGCCTCCCGTCCGGCGGTCAGCTCGGCGAGCACGATGGCGGCCTCGAGCGCGTACGGATTGAGGCGCAGCGCGCGCTTGTAGTTGGTCTCAGCCTCGCGCAGCAGCCCCTCGCGCAGGTAGAGCCGCCCGAGCAGAAGTAGCGCCGGCAGTGAGCGCTCGTCCTCCCTCAGCGCCGCCAGCTGCGCGCCCACAGAGCATTTGAGACGTTAGAGGCGTGAGTAGAGGAATGTAAGAAGTAGAGGGTCCCTACCGCGTCGATGGCAGGCTGCACATGGTCGAGCTGCACGTGGCACTGCGCAATCTTGAGCGCGAGCTCTGGGTGCATCGTGGGTGCAACTTTGGGGTTGGAGGGAGGGCCCGAGAGCGCGGCGGCGCGCGCGAGCCGCCGGTGGCTGCGCGCGTAGTAGTGCTGCGATCGTCAGGCAAGAGCTTAGGACGTAGAAGAAGGAGCATTGCAGCGATAGAGAGACGTACGATGGCGCGGCGGAACTCACGCTTGAGCACCAGCAGGTCGCCGAAGAGCTCGAAGGAGCGCGCATGGAAGCGGTCGGCCGCCGCGTCCACACTCTCCTCTCCTCCTCCTTCCTGCGTTGCGTGGAGCTGGAGGGCCTTGGGGTCCTGGTCGGCCGTCGACACCAGCAGCAGCGCGATCATCTCGGCCGACTCGACGACACCGTCGCGCACGAAGCCCTCGAGCTGGCGCTGCATCTCGCATGCGTTGAAGGGCCGCGGGAACTGCGGGGACGAGGCGCGGACGCCGTGGCCGTGACCGGGGCCCGCGGGCGGCGGCGAGGACGAGGAGGAGGACGAGGAGAGCGCCGAGGAGGGTGTCATGCGCGCGAGGAGGCCGCCGGCGCGCGCGAGCTGTGGGTGGCGCCTCTTCTTGGGCGGTGGCGGTTGCGCGTCTTCCATGCGTGACCCTTTGCTTTGCTCTGCTATTATAGTTGTATCGGAAGGTCGGGTGGGGGTAAACGACTTGGAAATTGTATGGGATGGAGGGAACCGCTTGAAAGGAAAAAGTGCTATTGAAATGAAATAACTTGTTCAAGTACTCTGTAATAATGATGAGTGGTGAACATAATTATATATTAACATCTGGACATGGCTACACTCTTGACGTCATGCTAGTACAATGAGTTGCATGCGGTTCCCAAGTCGCTGGTGATGCCATTGACACTGAAGGTAAATGCTACACACCCGATGCTATATATGTCTCACGTGCACTTCACATTGTATTTTCTCTGTCTTTACGGTGCCTACCGAGCGAATGCCATCGGCGCGCTGCCTCGCATCGTCCAGGCCTTGTTGCGTGGGCTACGAGGGTGTCCAGGACTGAAGGCAGGGGGACTTACAGCTCATCGTTCTTGCGCTTGATCTCGAGCAGCTCGACGTCGAACACGAGCGTGGCGCCGCCCGGGATCTTGGGCGGCGACCCGCGCGCGCCGTAGCCCATGCCCGACGGGATCGTCAACCGGCGCTTCTCCCTGAGGGTCCACAACACCAGCACAGCAACATATTAGCCTTCGTCGGTGGTTCATAGCAAACAGCAGTAGACATCGAGCTGCGGACGTACCCGACGCACATGCCGACCAGACTGTTGAGTTAGAAAAGCGTTCACAACAACAAGTCACACGCGTCAGTCTCTTCAGTCTCCCAGACGATCTCAATGAATAGCGAGAGTCTCACCCCTGGTCCCAGCCCTGATGTCCGTCGTCATGCGTGCATCCACCGCCAACAGCAGCAAAATCAATCCGTCAGTCCCCCAGGTTCGCCAGTCATGTGCGCAATTACCATGAGCGCACCTTGATGACGCGGCCGGCGCCGAGCGGGAACTCGAAGGGCTGGTTGCGATCCAGGCTCGAGTCGAACTTGGAGCCGTCCTTGCGCAGCGTACCCGTGTAGTGCATGGACAGCACGTCGCCCACCTCGCTCTTCTGCGGGCACTCGTCCGGGCGGAACTTGACGCCGATGCGCAGCTGCGCGTCCGCCGGCAGGTCCTCCTTGGCCTGCACGGTCGCCGTCGTCGCCACCAGGGCCACCACAAGCATCGAGAGCCACTTCATCGTCACTTGTACAGGAGTAGAGGCTAGTAGGAGGAACAGAAGGGAGCGTGCCGATCGCTTGAGGAGTCGGTGTCTAGTTGCTTAGTGACGTCTCCATGACGGTCGACACCCGGATCGCGGTCCAAGTGGTCGGCGCTGATTGGATAATATCATTACGCTATTACTATTTCGATTGGGTAAATTTTTGAAATTATTATTATCCAATCAATTGGACGAATAAGTGGATCTGCTTGATTAAAGTAGGTTACGCGGGTAGGGCAGGCGGACGTACTCCCTCACTCGGGCGGACGTCGCTTCGCGGGATCACATGCGCCAACAAGGGGGGGAGGGCGTAATTGCTCATAAGCGCGGTAGGAGCGACAAGATGGCGACGTTAGGAGACGTGAGCGACTACAGAGACGTAGTGGAATGGATCGACGCGTTCGCGGACGCCAGTGCAGGTGCGTTAGGGTGCTGAGGTGATGTTGGCGATCTTTCCGTGCGTCTGACCAGCTCTCGGGGCATGGACGTGATCGTCAGAGGAGCTGGAGGACGTGGCGACGCGTGCGCGGGTGGCCTCCAATGTGCTGATGGCCGTCAAGGCGTGTGTTGATGGCGCTGCCCGAGGCAAAGCAGGTAGGTGCGCTTCTCCACGCCTGCCCTCCGTACTAGAGTCTGAATGAGCTCTGCGCCCTCGGTCAACAGAGACGTTGCTGTCGACGTGCCGAGTGCTAATGCGCGACCGCCGCGGCATCGACTGCCTGCTCACCACCGAGGCACTAGACCAGTTTCTCGTGATAGCAGAGACAGCGAGCGCAAACTGGGGCGCCCGTGAAGAAGCGCTCAAGTGCGTCATCAATTTGGTGTACTCGCGGCCCGAGTTCGTCACCGGTCTGCTGGAGGACGGTATCTTCATCCCACGGGTGCTGGCGCCCGCAGGTCTCAAAGCGCCCGCTTCGTGGCTCACGCTCGTGTGGAAGACTCTGCTCGTGTCGTGCGAGTGCCTGGCCGTCGTGCAAACGCTGGCGCAGTCCCTGGACACCTGGAAGCTTCTCTACACGGTCTGCCTCTAAGTGCAAGCCAATCAGATGAGAACCTCACAGCTGACTTTGTCTATCGGTTGTATGAATTGCAGACGATCTGCTATGCTGTCTACGACTCAGCGCAGCAACGGAATCGTGAGCAGTCACTCGACGGCGTGGCGATCGAGATGCTCAAACTGGTCGCGGTGCTCGTCAACCAGATCAAGTGGAGCGACAACGACGCTGCCGCGAGTGCTGCCGTCCTCCAAACCATCGACCAGTACATCGTTCTTGCATGCTTTCATCCACTGTTTGCTGCTTTCCTAAGCGTATGTGTGACTTACCGATGCAGACTCGGCGAGCTTCTGCTCTTCATCCTGGGCAGCGACGCGTCCATCGACGTCAAGAACCGCGTCGCCGAGGTCTTCATGGTCCTACCGCCCTCGCTTACGGCCGCCTTCGTCGAGAAACAGCGCGAAGCCAGCATCGACAGCCCACTCGATTCCATTCTGACTCATCTCGAGACTATGCTCGTCGCTGTTCGCGTCGAGAAAATGAGGTAAGCACGACACTGGTGAGGCCACAACCTGTTCGATATTCATTTCCGTCTTCACTGCTTACGCCTGCCTTCATTAGCCCCGTCGAGGACATGCTGCCGATCCTCATCGTGTGCCACAACCTCACGCTTGCGGACAACCCACGCTCTATTGCCGACTTCTTCCGAGCTGCCATCCTCCCGCCCGAACCGGCATCAGCTTCGAGACAAGCACGACGCGCGACATTCCTCTTCATGCACTTACAGTTCTTCCTCACGTGCCTCGACACAGACGTCAAGCGCTTCGCCGGCGAGTGGCTTTACCTCCTATGCGACCAAAACGGTACGATCGACGCGTCATTCCTCCGTTTCGAACGATGACAGCGATTTGTACTCACCTCATTCACGTCTTCGCCCATCTAGCCGAGGAATACACGCGCCGCACTGGAATTGGCAAAGCGATCGGCATGCTCCGCATCAAGGGGCTCGCCTAGGAGCGCTATTCGGCGGCTTGAAGCTTGTCAACTGCGACCGGGCTACCGAGCGACAGCAAGCGCTGCCGCCGAATGTGGCTGCTCATGCCCATCTCTTGCAGGAGCTGGAAGAGATCGCCCGAGTTTTTAATATAGTACGGCGCCTGCGACAGCTTGCGTCCCAACGTGCACACGAACGTGTTCACAGGGAACCGATACCGGTCTTCTTCTTCCGTCGTGTCATCACGGTCGCGCAGGTCGGGATGCTCATTCTTGAGAAGATCGTCCTCTTCATCTCTGTCGTCGCCGCGCGTGCTGATGCTCGTGCGGCGTAGCGCCTCCTCTCTCTTGTCTGGTGACGACGGCGCCTCCTCTAGTTCGGTCACCGATGTGGCGAAGCTTGTGAAGCTCTCGTCCGTCACACTTCCCACCGCGTTCTCATCTACTTCGGCGTCAGGCGAGCCAGCCATCACATCAATAGACGTGGAACTACCGCTGCTACCACCGACAGCCGGCGATCCGAACGACGTTCGCCGATCCGAGCTAAAGCGACGTTGCGCGCTTCCAGATGCTCCATCTCCATCACTCGCCATAGTTTCCGCCAAGTTTGAGTCGTCTTCCAGCTTCGCGCGTGCAGTCGGCGGGCACACGAGTGCCCAGCATGCCGCGGGTGTGTCTGGCATCTTGTGCAGTCCAAACTTGTCACCATACTTGGTGCGCATGGCCTTGAACAGCGCAGCAGATGGCGGAAAGTCACGGCGAGGCGTAAACTTGCTCTTCTCGGTGATCTCGTCACGTCGGGCGTTCGACGGAGTCGTCAACAGCGTCCGCGGGAACATGTTGGCCGCGTCGTCTGAGACGGACGCCTTGGCCACGGGTGTCAGCTTGGTCATGTTCTCCCCCAACGCCAAGAAGTTTGCGTCTGATGTCGCACCGCGCGCAGGCAGCCGCGCAAGCGCTGCGAGTCGGTCGGACAGCAACATATCGTTGTTACTCGAGTTACTCGTCAGGGTACCTGCAGTGTTGATGTCGCGATCCGAGCGCCGCCGATACACAGCTCCAGAGTTGGGAGACGGCGGCGCAGCGATAAGACTCGCGCTGCTGCTGCTGCGATGATCGTCGCTGTAACTCGAGCTTGTCCGGAGAAGGCCCTGCGTGCTTAGATCGTTCGCCATTCCGCTTGTGTAAGCAGATTGCCCGTGAACCGAACCGCTGCCGACACTCATTGACGTGAGAGCCCTTTCATCGTCCAGGTCGTCGAAGCCACCACCGCTGCGGTTGCTGCTGTACAACGGAGCCTCCGACATACTCTCTTCCATCATCTCGTCTTTCTCCAGCTGCATGCAATACGCTTCCAAGTCGATCGGAGGCGGCACGAGCACAGCAAAGAGATCTTCATCCATGCGATCGTCGCCTGAGGCGATGACCAGCACAAAGTCCACGGGTTGGTAGTCTTCCGAAGCCAGGGCCAACTCGTGATGAACGCGATGCATCACCACACCAGTATCTTCCTCTTCCTCGCCGTCCAAAGGGCCTTCAACCGTCCTGTTGTTGTCATCGCCTTGCCCGGCCATGGAGAAAGGATTCACCTCGTCACCAGTATTCTTCGTCTTCCACTCCTTGTAGCTGGTGGGGAACGCACCACGCGGCGTCGCAAACGGTGACGATGCAGGGGCCACTAAGTCACCAAAGTACTCGGTTGTCACAGGTGGATCGTCGGGAAACAGTGTTGCCCAGTTCATAAATTCCCATACGCGCTCGAATAGCGAGCCCTTGCTCACCTTTTGCGGACGCACTTCCAACAGGCGGTTACCTGGGCACACCGACACCGGTAGGGACCGCGCGATCTCACGAAGCGATACAAGGAGCTCGCTCGCTTGCCACAAGCCGTGATCCAAGTCACAGTCGCGATAATGCCAGGCAATTGAGCTGTCTTTCCGCTCGATGAACGCGCCGGGTGTGCGCTCCGTGTAGTATTCGAGCAGCGGTAGCACGTGCTCCCACCAACTCACGTCCAGGTTCGGCACCATGCAATGCCAGCCGCTCGATTCACCGACCCACTTGACGTACACGCCATACTCCGCCGCAAGCACAACGTTACCGGCTAGTCCAGCGAACCACTGCTCGCATACTGCGGTACTGCGCGCGCTAACCAGCACGACAGTGTTGCGTGGATCGCTTGTGAGCATCGAAAGCTGCCAAATCAGCTCCTGCGGAGGATACGCGAGCTCAGGAATCGACGCTTCGGGCGCGAGAACACCTTCATATGTGAGAAAGATCAGCCTGCGCGACGATCGCGCGTACGCTGATGTCATGTCGCGACGACTCAGCTCGCGGCCTGAGCCTGCCGCCGCATTCTCTTCGCTGCATTCACGCAGTTGCTCCAGGAAGTTGTCCGCCCAGTGCTTCGATGTGAACGTGCTCACGTAGCTGTACATGTGCTGATGCTGCCGCATCACCTCATCGTCATCGCTCTGCAGCGATCGCGCGAGTGCCGCCACGACCTCTTCGGTGTTCCATGGGTTCACAAGGATTGCACCGCCGAGCGACTGCGCGCATCCAGCGAACTCGCTCAGCACGACGCGCGCGTGCTGACCAGCAGCCTCGCGGCACACGACGTACTCGAACGGGATCGTGTTCATTCCGTCGCGCACGGGCGTAATGACGAGCGTGTCCGCCAGCGAGTACAGCGCGACCAAGTCTTCTGCGGCAATCTCCTTGTTTAAATACTGGACTGGCATCTCGGCGCCCACATCTTGCAGCTTGCTATTGATTCGGGACACCAGCGCTTCCACTTGAGAGCCGAGTACCAGCGCCGAGGATGAGGACGCCATCGCCGATGATGAAGAGAATGATTCTGCAGTCAGAGATGACGACGCTGACGTTAATGACGTCGACGAGGTAGATGAACCCGTGACGATCTGCAAGAAAACCACTTCCTTAGCAAGCTCCGGGCGCAACGTAAAGAGCTCTTCGACCGCAAGTAGCTTATGCACGAGCCCCTTGGTGAGATCCAGCGGGTCGACGCCAAGCAGAAGCTTCTTCCCCGCAAACTGCGTAGCAAGTTGCTGTCGCCCCTCCTGCACCATCTCGGACTGCATAAGTGATAGGTATCTGTCTGCATCGATGCCAACCGGACAGATAGTTACGCGCGCAAAGTGCCCGTTCCACTCGACCCCCTTGTGGCTGCTCTCAAGGCCCAGCAGCCGAACGCACGCGCTCTGGAAGTGCCGCGCGTACTCGTACGTCTGGAATCCCACGAGGTCGGCGCCGAGAATGCCCGTCAATATCTCGTCGCGGTAGTTCAGAATCCGGTACAGCTCCGCCGACGGGAACGGGATGTGCATGAAGTACCCGATGTGGATGTGCTCGTTCGGGAACAGGTTCTGGACCATTTGCGGGACGAGCGACAAGTGGTAGCCCTGCACCCAGATGAGGTCTCCTTCTTCGTAGACTGCTTGCACCGCGTCAGCAAAGGCTTGGTTGACCGCCACGTACGCCTGCCACATCTTCTCCATGCTGCGATCGTCCTCCGGCCCGTAGGCGGTGCTCGCAAGGTCCATCTCGTGCGTCATGAGCTGATCATCGGTCGTGGGCGGGAACGAGTGGAACAGCGGCCACAGCACGGTCTGGCAAAAGCCCTGATAGAACAGCGTCTCGCGCTTGGGGTCGAGTACGACGGGGAAGTAGTTGCGCTCCTGCAGCAGTTGCTCGCGCAGCGTGTTCTGTTCCGACGCGTCGATCTCGCCGTGCACCGAACCGATCCACACGCAGTCGTAGTGCTCGTGTAGGCACAGGTACGTCTCCATGGCGCCGTCCGCGCGTCGCGCGTGCTCCTCAAACTCGGCGCGCCACTGCGACTGGGCGTCCTCCGAGATCAGGCGGAAGGGCAGCGAGCGCGTCACGAGCAGCACGCGGCGCCGGCGTCGCGACCCGCCCACGCCGTCCTCGGCGTCGCCGCCGGTGCCGCTCGTCGACTCCTGCTCCGCCTTGGCCCGCTTCTCGCGCACCTGGTTCAACTTCGTGTACAGCACCGACAGCTCGCGCAGTAGCTCCGCCTCGCGCTCCTTGAAGCTGCTGCGCGCCTCGCCGTCGGCCGTGTCCACCGCGACATCCGTCGCGTCGTCCGCCGTCATCGATCCGCACGCGGACTTTCTTCAACTGCTCGGTGTTAGACCTGGAGGCTTGCTCTGGACGCGGAACGAGTGCAAATGGACGCGCCGAGGCGCATCGGCACGTTGGGCACGAGCAGCGAGGCGCAAGCGAAGGGGACCAGGGACGCGGCGACGCCTTCTCCCCGTCCGCTTCTCCGCTGTCCTTTGATCAATCTTGTAGGCGTGCGCACCTGTCGGTTGGACCTTATTCGCGCGAGTTGCCCTTTTGTTTCCACGGAATATATATTTATACATTCAATATATTATGAATAAAAGAAAAATGATTCGATTAGAGCGCCCTAAATATAAATTATGGAGGTTTCAGTGGATGCCGCCTTTCTCGGCTTTTTCCGAGTGAGCATTGATCACTAGTGACAGCTGCTGCTGTGCGGTCTCTGGGAATGAGCGCGCGGGAGGCGGTGGAGCGGCGCGTGGGCGCCGAGTACGCGCTGGCGACGCGGCGCTCGTGCGAGCTGCTGCGGCGCTGTGGGGTGATCGAGGACGACCTGTCCAAGGTGCCCTTCGATATCCGATGGTTCGTTCCTCGCGTACAGGGTATTGACGAGGTTGTCACGCGTTCCAGAACGGGCAGCTTTACCTGCACGTGCTGTCCGAGTCGGCGGCAGTCCTGAAGGTGCGGCGGCCGAGCACGACCGAGCTGCTGGCGGCCATGAGCGACCTGCAGTCGGCGGTAGACGCGGCGGAATCCAGGGCGGAAGAGCTGCGTGCGGCGTTGGGCGCGGCGCACCGCCAGTCGCATGAGCTGCAGCGTGAGTGGCAGGATCTTTTAGCCACGCGGCGGCAGCTGGACGATGCTGCGGAGGAGCGCGAGAAGCACGGTAAGTGCATGCGTGGCGGTCGTTCTAGTAGTGGAGGACGGATTGGGCTGACCACCTCGTTGATCACCCAGAGAACTCGGTCGTGATGGAGCAGCGCGCAGTCGAGTACGAGGAGCAGCAGCGCGCCAGCGAAGCTGAAGTAGTACGCGTCTACCAATGCTGCAGTGGTGAGGCTTCCTTCGAGGGCAGGAATCTGATGGGTGCCTCGTGGTGACAGGCCTCGCTGCAGAAGGTGCTGGAAGACATGGCGTTCGACCAAGTCAGAGACAGGTGCATCGATGCTTCACGCACAGCGGTGGTTCACCAAAGGTGTCCACGACTGAGGTAGTAGTGATGTTGACTTTTGCGATTTGATGCTGTCACGTTGACAGGATGGAGCACCACAACCTGGCCGCGCTCGACAAGGTAAACTCATGGGTTCATCAAACGATTTTGATCACTACTGCAACGATCTCATGCGACGCAATGAGCAGGAGTGCCAGGAACTGGAGGCCGAGAGCTGCGCGCTGCGGAAAGAGTTGAGCGCGGTGTACCACAATTTGCCGCTCAACAAGGACGCCGCAGCCGGCGCGCTGCTGGAGGCGCGACTGGAGCTCCAGCGCCTTGAGGATCAGTTCAACGCTCGCATCCAGCAAATGGTATAGCGAGGGAGCGCGTTTTTTGTATAATGCTGGCGTTTCCGAGCCTTCGGCAGCTCACAACTGGTCCGGCATTTGAAAGCGCAGCTTCGAATAAGGGAAGGCTCAAACTGAATCACACCTGCGCGAGTTTGGCGCGGTTGATCTCAACGTAATTGAGAAGTAGAAAGACACCTCAAACGCTAGCGCCGATCGCGATCACGAACAAGAAGAAGCAGCCGTTGTGGCGCTGTTCGAGGCGACGAGGCGACGAGGCGACGAGGCGACGAGGCGTCGGGGAGCGCACTCACAGGCTGAACTGAGGGCTATTGAGTCGGTGTGCCTACGCGTGGCAGACGGAATCGGTCCGATATTTGCTCTCGAGTGGCCAAGCTCGGCGAGTTCATTGCCGAGGGATCCATTGACACCGTCTATTGGGTCAAGTGGCTCGACACGAACGTTGTGAAGCTTGAAACCTTGGAAGCTTCGAAGCTTGGAGGCTTGGCGAAGCGAATCCGGAATCAAGACGCTTCTGGACGTAAGCAACCCGGGGCAGCGTCGGGCGTTCGTGCGCTAGGCGGAGATCTGGTTCTTGCTGATCCGCCACCCAAACGTTGTGCAGCTCTGCAGCGCTTGTCATGCGGGTCCTAGGCCGCTCTTCATCTGCCAACTGGCCAATGATAGCACACTCCCAGCGCGTTTGAAGCGGGGCGGTCGTTCGTTCGCCTGGATCAACTTGTACGATATCGCTGTCGGGCTCCGGTTCCTCCATGACCGCGGCATCGTGCGGCGATCTCGAGGGGAACAATATCCTAATCGGCTCTGGCAGTACGACAAACTTCGGACTTAATTGGTTCGAGCGACTCGGTGCCTACGAATCCAAAGTGGTCAGTGCGGGGGCTTTGTGGGCGCCCGACTGTTTGAGAGGTGCCTGCACGACGTTCACGTCCCAAGTGTTCAGCTTCGCCATGTGCACCATCGAGGCCATCTCCGGCGAGTTCCCGTGGGAAACGAGCTCTCGGACTCGGTCGTCAAGGTGCACGTGAAGATCGGACGCTTGCCAGAGCGACCGCCCGGCTGCCGAGACGATGAGTGGGAGACGCTCGGACGAATGCTGCTTCAATCCAAGCGAGCGCATCGGGATGGCCGCTGTGGTGGGGGCATTGAGTCAGCTTCGATAGTGATGCTGGGCAGGACACCGCCCAAGTTGAAGCTCTATCTGTATTTAGCCCTAAAACCAGGCTTTTAGTGTAAAATCCCATATTTTTCGTCTAATACCACAGTGCACTCTGAGAACGTCGCGCTTTTACTCGCGCCCGCAACATGCCCGAGCTGCGGCGGTCACCGCCGGTCCGTACGCCGCGACGGGAAGCCGGCCACAGTTGCTATTCTACCGACAAGGGATGCGCTTGCTCATGTTGGGCGAGATGGACGTCGAGTATTTGGCCTGGTTATTGGACTCCGCCGTCGGCTTTGCGTTCGAGCGAGACAGTTGATGGCATCCGCGTCACGAGGGGGGCGTTCGCTCCCCGGACCGCATCAGCGACGACCTCATCCACCGGCTCTGGAGTGTAGCTGACTATCTCAAGATGTCAGGGGCTGGCGAGGCGGGTGTCATTGAAGACTATTTGTCCCGCGGCGTCTCGTTCGCCTATTTGCTACTCGAGTACGACCGCGAGACGCGCGCGCTCGTCAAGCTGGCGCATACAGGCCATGTTATTGTGCTGATTGAGCGGTTCCACCGTTGGATCGACGCTGTGTCGAAAGAGCGGTGGCTACCGGAGGCCGTAGGTCGTGTGCACGTACGGCAGTCGCAATTGTGTCAGGAGCGGAAGGACTGGTTGCAGTCGTACGAAGCGCTGTTGGAAAGCGATGACGTCTTTCGCGCTCAAATCCAGCGTGAACTGCAGACGAGCGGGGGCGACAACCATGAATACTACCTGGAGGTGCTCACGCTGCTTAAACATGGCTACCAAATCCATTCGCAGCGGCTTCTTCTGGCTGAGGGAGCGCTCTTGCTGGCTGTATGTGACCGTTTGGCGAAGCTGTCGGGCGCCATCGTCATGGCTACCCCAACTTGGTTCGCGTCTTCGTTGGAACTGGGGGATGTGAGATATACCACCGGTGGCGCGGCGCGGGTGTGAGTGTGCAGTGTCCACCTGCGAATGGGGAGAGCGAGGAGACATTCTTGGCTCAACTTGCGCTGTGAATACCCTTTAATCACCCGCACATCGCGAAACTCTTTGCCGCCTACCATGTCGGCAAGCGCTTCTACATTCACGAGTATGTCTACCCGTGGGATAATGTTCTAGCAACAGAACGTGGCGTCGTCAACTGGGGCGCACTGTACCAATGCATCCTGGGGCTTGAGCACCTGCATCTTTGCGGAACAGCGCATCGCGAGTTCGCTCAAGATTGCATCATGCGTGCGTTAGACAAGGTTGTGCTGTACGTAAGAGGTATCACGCAACGTGACGGTGACAAAGAAGACCGATCACTGGCAACGAATCTCCGCTACCTGGCTCAAATAGTCTTCGCGTCTATCAGGAACGCACGCCGATCGAGAGCCGATGAGACCGACTTGCAGTCCGTGCTCGACCAAGTTAGCCCATCCTTCTTGTCCGCAGCCGAGGGGTCCGTGTTTGAGGCCAGGCAGTCGTTCGATACGGAAGACCAAGCGGCGATTATGTGAATTCTACAGCAACTGCAAGCTCTGATCAACTCGTCCGGTGGCTCATACGAGTCCACGCTACACCTGGCTAGCTTCGTATCCCGCATGGGCACATCTAGCTGGTTACTACCGGCGGAATCCGACCGACGACTGAGCAGCGTCAATGCTCTCCTGATCGGACGTTCTTTTGGTGACATTTTTGACGAGTTCGCTAAAGTTCTTCGGCGGCCGTGAAGACAGCACCCAACTCCTGGATCATGACGTGTATCGGCGGCTTCTCAATCTGTACGAGCAGCTCCGTGACCGGCGCTGTAGCTCGCTCACCTCTGAGCTAATCGCACGATTCAGTAGCATCATCACGCGGTTTTATCGTTCGACGATGACGCGCAGCGAGCTCAGCTGTAGTAGTACCTTGTCAGTCTCGTGCGCCTCGCGCACCACTGCGAGCCGAAACTACTCATATCGCCATGAAATTGACCGGCTCCTGGCGTTCCCCGGCGTCATTTCGGCTTCTCCTGTTCACGATTGGACTGGGCGGTGGAAGCGCAACCGCGACATGAAATTCGGGTGGAAGACCTCAGGACTCTCAGGACCACGCGGCTTTGATGTCAATGCGCTCACTGGCATCATCGAGACTGTGGAGGAAAAAGGGGAGTCGGAAGAGAGCGTCGAATGGAATCAGGAGTGAGAGGAAGCTGTCGTGGTGGTTCATTTTGAAGCCACCAGACGTCGTGGAGCGTACTCGCCGACTGAACTGCGAGCGCTGCAGTCAGCACAGCTACGCGTAGCAAGTGGCATCGGATCGATATCGGCTCCCAAGTGGTTCATCCCGTCCTACGAAGTCGAGCTCGGCGAGTTCATTGCCAAGGGATCCTTTGGCGCCGTCTATCGAGGCAAGTGGTTCGAGACGGACGTCGTCATCAAGACGCTTTTGGGTGTGAACAGCGCTGAACAGCGTCGGGCGCTTGTCCGCAAGGCCGAGATCTGGTTCATGCTGAACCACCCGAACGTTGTGAAGCTGTATGGCGCTTGCCACGTGGGGCCACGGCCGTTCTTCGTTTGCGAGTGGGCTGAGAACGGCACACTCCCGGCGAAAATGTACGAAGTCATTCAATCGCTCTACAACGCCTGGGGGGATTTTCGTGGCGCCACCGTCGGTCTTCAGCTCCCTCGTGACCAAGGGATCGTACACAGTAATCTCGACACCGCGGGGGGTTATTTGTACGATGCCGCCATCGGTCTTCAGTTCATCACGACCGAGGGATCGTGCACGGTGATCTCAAGGGCAACAACATCCTCATTGACTCGCGCTTCAAAGCCAAACTCACCGACTTCGGTCTCAGCCGGTTCCAGGGACTCGATAGTGACGAGTCCGAGGCAGAAAGCACGGGGGCGCTTGGTGCATATCGTTGGAAAGCGCCCGAACTTCTGAATGGAGGTCGCCCGACGTTCGCGTCCAACGTGTACGCATTTGTCATGTGCATCATCGAGGCCGTGACAGGCGCGTATCCGTGGGGGAATGAGCTCCCGGACCTGGTAGTCAAGGCGCACGTGAAGAACGGGTGTCTGCCAAATCGACCTCCCAGCTTTCGAGATTACGAGTGGGAGCTGGTTAGGCGCATGTGTTGCTTCAATCCAAGTGAGCGCTCGAGTATCGCGTTCGTCGTGGAGGCTCTGCAAGACTACGCTCGCTGAACAAATTTTCATGGGGCAGACCAGGAGGTTGGTGCTGCCAACAGCGTACTTGGCTGTGATCGCTGGCTTTCAGGGATCGCGAGCAGTAGAAGCGTGTGCATCAACATCGAAAAGAGTCGACGTTGAGCGAGGACTGGATCTCAGCTTGAGCTGATTGGGGCGGTATCGTGCGCTTCACGAACAGTTGGGGGCTCGGCCTTGAATACCAATCAATTTCATCACTTCACCTTGCACATAACCCCGTGGCATTGAATGCATCTGGTCTTGGTGTAATGGGTCTAGGAACGGCGACAACTAACTGTCTTCGATTTTATGAGTCTGCCGGGAACAAGGAATATGTCCAAGGCTTTAGAGCTCCATTGCTCTCTTTCGCTTTTGTCAGCGTGATTGCATGCGTGTTTGATGGTGGGAGCATGCGACCACGGAGAAAGCACTTAAAGGATCTCCTGCCGGACTATACAACACGCGCTGGTGCTTCTTAAATACCAACCGACCAGCCGCGCTGCGAGGTAAAGTCTTCTGTCAACTTCTTTAGTCGCGGCACGATGTGATCGCTCGTTTCGCGGTTCACGTGCATCGCCTCTTCGAGCAGCGGGAACGACGCGGCTTCCATCGTGTTCGAGATTCGTCGCAGCTCTTCTACGAGAGCGGTCACTCGAGTCTTTGTGTGCGGGGCGTCGCCACGCTCTTCGTCCTGGAGCTCCCGCACCAAAGCGTTCATCACCGAGTCCATATTCATCTCGACTTGGTCGGTGCCGCGCTGTTTCTCAAGCTCATCCAGTCGCTCCAGCAGCGCCTCCCAGTTTCCGTACGACGGTGCCCCAAGCGCGTTGAAGACGCGGCCCAATCCGTTGCCTGAGCTGTTGCTGCAGTCGCCACTGTCGGCGTGGTTCAGCTGGTTGATGGAGAATTGGGCGAACGGGACGAGCAGATCGCGCTGGATTGACTGACCAGTTATTCCGTTACCGTCGTCGCCACCGCTTCCTGCGATAGTGACGGACTGCACGAGTGCGCGGTCAAACACGTCACCAAGCCGCTGCCGCATGCTGACCAGCTGCCTTAGCTCCTCCGTCGTCAACGTCTGCCGCTGTTGAAGCAGATGGTCACTCTTGCCGCCGCCATAGTTCTCCAGAACTCGCTCGCGCGCGTACGTCCGCACTTCCTGCTGCCTGGCGGCGACGGCGTCCATCATGTTCTGGTTTTCCGCGTGCATGGCGCGGATGTGGTCGAGCACGTTCTGCTGGCGGCGATCGAAGTTGTCCATCATCTCAAGCTGATGTTCCAGCTCCAGCTTGTGCTTGCGCGCGGCCTCGATCCTGTCCGTCGCCTTCTCGTACGTGTCGACCGCCGCCGCGAGAGCTGCGCGCTCTACTGCGTTGAGCATCTCCAGCTCAACTGTCTCCGTGACAAGCGCATCCGTCGCCATCGCAGCTTCGCCAGCGTTGTACTCAGCCAGCTCTCGATTCAGCTGCGCCGCGCGCGCGTAGGTCGCCTGCGTGTCCGCGAACCGCGCGATGTGCTCCTTCTGGTGGCGACGCAGGTGCGCGCGCACTTGCTCCAGCGCCTCGCGACTCGACAGCGTGCGTTCCTCCACGTGCGCAGCGTACTGCGCGTCCTGCTCGTCGCCGCTCCGAGTCGCCGCGCTGTCCACCGGCCGGCTCGCGGTCTCCTGCAGCCACCGGAGCAGCACGCGGCCTCCGAAGTGACGCACGTGCTGGCATTTCCACACAGAGTAAGCACGTCTGTTCATTGATGTGACTAATCGATGTGATCAATGCTCACCTCAATGTCGCGGTCACCGAACTCGACGCGCTCGGCCTCGCGACTCGCGTTCAGCAGCCGCAGATACTCGCGCAGGAGCACGTCCAGCGGGTTCTCGTGCGCATCGCCGCTTACCTCCATGGCCAGTTGCGGTGCATCCCCCTTCGTCGTTGCGACTTGTCGGATCTGGTCAATGCGCTCGACGATCTGCGCCGTCTCGGCGTCACTCTGGGCCGCGAACGCGCGTTGCAACGCGCGGCGCTGCTTGGCGTCCGTGGCTTCTTCGGTTCGCTCGCATTTCTCCTTCTCGACGGCGTTCAGACTCGCGAGAAGCGCGCGCTCGCGCTCGTTGGCCTTGCGCAGGGCTTCAAGCACGTGTGCCTTGCGCGCCTCGAGCCGCTCGGCCTCGCGTGCGGCCTCTTGGCGCTCGCGCTGGCATGACGCGAGCTGCCTCTGCGCGATGCGCACGTTGCGCCGCACTCGGTCCAGCTCCTCGGCGCTGCGCACGTTCTGCCAGACCCAGCGCCACACGGGCACCACGCTGGGGCGCATCAGCGCGTCCATGTCGCGGTCCTCCAGCTCGCCCGCGCGCGCCAGCTTGCCCTGCTCGCAGCATCGAGTTAGTGCATCACGCGGATGACAAGGGAGCAAAGGGACAGCGTAGACACCTGTGGAGCGTAGCGGTGCTCGCGCAGGAAGGCGCGGAAGCGCTCGCGGTCGGCGGCGCGCTGCGCGGACGTCATGGCGATCCCCCAAAGTGATGGATGGATCCCTATTTTCGCGGGAGTTGCTGTTTTTCGCGGGAAAATTGAGAAGCAAGTATTTTGCAAATATAATTTCATCCAATCAGTGAGCGTAATTGAAAAGAGCTATTTTAGTAAAGAGCTAACCTTTTACAGCATTGTAAAGGAATTCTGAATAAAATTCCATTCGAATTGAACTGGTCTAAATTTTACAGTCGCCGTTTGTTAGTTGTTTACCATATAAAAGTCTGGAAGAGGGCAAAACACGATGACCGCCAAATTTTCCGATGGAAAACGGCTGGATTGTTGGAGCGGATCTTATCTCGTTCTGGGGTTTGGCGCACTCGATTCCAAAACGTAGAAAAATGTCGAGACTCCCACTAGAATATTCCCATAACATACATTACGTGAGACTAAAATTACGGCAATTACGGCCAATATAAGATGAATAAAATAAGAAACCAGCCCCAACCGTAGTGCAATACTACGGAACGGAACCCCTCCCCCCCCCCCTCCCCACTCTAATCCTCGACACACTAAACTCATTCATCCATCTGGGAAATGGTGTAGTAGAACACGATGATCATGAGCAGCACGAGCGCCGCGCCCAGGATGGAGAACACGAGCTTGCGCTGCTTGCGCCGCCGCACCTCCTCCAGCTCCTGCAGCAGCACGGGCGTGGGCGTCAGCTCCAGGTCGGGCCGCACGCGGTAGAGCGCCGTCTTCTCCTCGATCGTCAACCGCCTGCATTCCGACACCTCCACGTTAGAACTCCCCTCCAAAATATAAATAAATGAAGTAACATGTCAATACGAAGAGACGCACCGAGGCACGCAGCGAGAGGAACACGCGCGCGAGGACGACGTCTTCTTGCGGCGCAGCGGCGCCAGCTCCTCGTCCTCGTCGCTCAGCAAGTCGATGGCGAACTCGACGGACGCCTGCTTGCGCACGCGGCGGCAGGAGAAGTCGCCCGAGCGTATCCGCAGGATGGACTGGAGCGAGCTGCTGGCGGCGCTTGCGACCGTCGCGGCCACGCTGCTGCCGGCGCTGTTGCTGCTACCCGTGTCACTGTCGCTCTCTGTCTCGCTCTGGTTGCTGCTGCAGTCCGCGCCCGTGGACGACACCGGTGTCAGCAGCAGCAGCGGCTCCTCCTCTTCCGGTCGCTCCGGCGAGCACGCCTTTCCCTTCCCGCTCGTCGTGCCCGCGGCCAGCGTGCCGTACACGGTCCGCTGGCTCTGGTTGCTCGGCGGTAGCGACGACACCGTCACCTTGAGGTCGTCCACCTGGTATGCCACGTACTTGCGGCCCAGCAGCGACGCCGATGGCGACTGATGGCGCCGCGGTTTGCGCGGGGATGGCGCGCGCTTACTGTCGCTGTACCGCCGGTGGTAGCCGCGTCCGCTTTCCCCACTGTAGACGATCGGGATCGGCTCGCTGCACTGGAACGGCGCGTCATGCAGTACCGGCAGCACCTCCTCCGCCACGCGCACGCGGCTGCGGTTGCACTCACGCCCATACATGCTCGGTTTGGGGCTGACAGTAGCAGTAGTGAACGATGGCGCTTGGGGTGCGCGCGATGCCGCTTTTTCGGTTGTGAGCGCCGTAACTCTGCGTAAAAGCCCCAGTCGTTGTAAACCCACGACCTATTCCGAAAATGGGGGCGTCCTTCTACTTGGTTGTGGGGGATCAGACACCCGAAGCGGCAGGGTCGCCACATCTTTGTAGTATTTGTACGTTTCCTTCCATAATTTGGTAAAATCCGTCAAGCGTCCGATAGGATCCTTTTTTAGCAACTTTATAATTTATTTACTTTATTAAAGTATACATTGATAACCGTAGTTTCTAAATGAGGGAAGGAGCGATCCTGGGGCCATCCGATGGTGAACGTTCACGGAACGCGGGTGCAGCCTACGGTACCATCCCCTCTGCCTCCTTTCGGCTTACGTACGCACGGAATGGCATAATAACGCGCGAAAAGAAGCATACTATACCAAAGTGAATTGTAAAAATAGAACGTAATAGTGATGGCCATTTTGTATTTTATCCATCGACGAGGGATGCAGAAGGGGAAACAGCACCCAAATGAGTGGACCGGAGCCGTCACAAGGCTACATTTTTGCATCCATTCTTTGGATTTCTTGTTTTTCGATAGTTTTATAAAAGTGCTTGCACTCAAGATGATGATCCCATGGACCTCGTGGGATCGTCACTTCTACACAGTAGGCTGACAGAAAAGCCCGCATTACAATAGTGTAGGCATAAAATCAGGTCGTTCGCGGAAGGAGATCGGCTCATACTTAAGTGACTGGTCTCCTGTGCACTTCACGCACTTCCGTCGGTGAAATTCACCACATTGTTCACCTCATTGACATGTTTTATGTCGAATTGCGAGCAAAAGATCGCGTCCAGATCTTAGTGTCCCACTCTTGCAGTCGAAAACAAAGATCGCGAAAAAAAAAAAAAAAAGAAGTTTCATGAAGTTCAACATCCATTTTGAATGGTTTCTGTATTTTGCCCATCCGCCTTATTTATTCGCATGTGCAGTTGCAGTGTATTTGACTTTTGCAACGTGAAGTTTTAACCCCAAGCACCAGAAATCCACAGTATTTTCTTTTCTTTTTTGCCTACGAAATGGACTGCACTGTAAATCTTACTTCGGTCCGAGGAAATCCATCCTACAGCATACAACATCCTACAGCATACAACATCCTACAGCATACAAAATGGCATAGAATCACTCGTCCCCTCGTCGAAACAGACCACTGGAGATCGCCCAGAGTATCCAATAGATCTGCGCACACTGCAAACAGATGCATTTGTAAACAAAATCGCGTCGACCATTAGCGATTTAGAAGAATTCCGTGAAGTTTTGTATTCAACCCATGGTAACGGCCACCCCAAGCAGAAAAGCACCCACGGGGGGGGGGGGGGGGGGGGGGGGG
>JAASGW010000496.1:0-23159 GCA_023334395.1 Phytopythium sindhum | reverse complement strand
TCGGTGTCGGTGTCGGTGTCGGTGTCGGTGTCGGTGTCGGTGTCGGTGTCGGTGTCGGTGTCGGTGTCGGTGTCGGTGTCGGTGTCGGTGTCGGTGTCGGTGTCGGCGTTGGCGTAGCCGTTGTTGGTGTAGGCGTCTCTGTTGACGGGGCTGGCGAGGACGTCGTTGGAGCTGATGTAGTCGTCGCTTTTGAAGTTGGAGTAGGTGCAGCTGTCGTTGATTCTGGTGTCTCCGTTGCTGGCGGCGTCGTAGTCGCGCTCTCTGTCGTCGACGCTGACGAAGATTCTTTACTCGACGATTCATCAGCGGCTGGGGCAGTAAGAGAAGCATCGTCACCCGAGGCGGTAGTGCTATCCAACGAACTGCTCTGAGTCACCGAGTTGCTCACGCTATCCCCGCTGTTATCTGCCTGCTCGTCCTTGTTTTGGGCCGATACCGGGCTCGACGCGCCGCCTGCTTCATCCGCTTTGCCTACTTCATCGGTCTCGCTTCCCAATCCGATCGCTCCACCAGACTGAGACGTCTCACACGGCTGGAAATTGGAGAAGTCACCTGAGAACGCCGCGGACTCGTCACCCGTGTCGACGGTGCCCGGCTGATACACCGCGCTGCCCCATGAAGGCCACCACCCGCCCCAGTACCCGTACCCTGTTCCCCAGTTGCCGTAGTGAGCGCTCACGCTGGTTCCTTCATGGAACGAGAGCGACGCGACCAGCACCGCCGCTGAAGGTGCTGCGCGCCCACGCGCTGCGACTCTCATCGCTGGCCGAAGCGTTTTCTGTCCGCGGATTCGCAAGTGGCGACCTCGACCGAGCGGGACTGCTTGTGCTCTGAAGCGCGTCGAACGTGTCAAGCGAACCCTGGAGGAGTGACAGAAAGAGTCTGTCGGTGCGGAAGCTGACGTGGCCTGCCGCCGCCGCCAAGTTTTTTCCAATGCTGCGCGAGTGCTTCGGCCACCGCTTGGCCATCAGCAGAGGCGCAGCAGGGGCGGAACGTTCGGTATCCGGTTTCCGTTCTCCGCCGAGATTTGACTCAGGAGCTCCTAAGACATCACGCATGTAGCCGAGGGCGTTGCCGCCGGTAAAGGCCGCGCGATGGTGCTGTCGCCTGGGCTCGAGCGCCGCCGCCGCCGCCGCTGCCTCACATCTGTCGGTCGCAGTACCACCTCACCACCATGCACTCGCCCAGGCTTTTACGGCTCCAAACGAATGTTTGGTGTGTCCACACAAACACATAATTATAGTATTTTTAAACATGTAGAGTGCATAGCACTATAAAGTTAATATACGCAACTATATATGTAATTATTTCGGGCTGAGGTGGTCGCTTGGACGAGAATGGCCGAATGCAAATTGGACTGGGGCCATGGCGCGTGCCGCGTTCTCGCCGTCGCCGTCCGCGAGCCGCCGCAGCAGGAAGGGCAGGGGCGACTCCAGTGGTAAATGGAAGGGAGGGACGTCGACTGCGCCTCGTGGCAAGAAGTTCCGGCGCCCGGCTGCGCGCAAGAAGGTAGCGGTCGGCGACAGGGACCGGGTCCTGCTGCTGGCGAATAAGAAGAGCAGCGCTCTTATCCATCCGAGCGACGACGACCCGTTCGGCCTGCTGAATAAGAAAAAGGGCAGCACACAGTTTGCGCTGCAGGTGCCCCGCCGCCAGCGCCCGAATAATAAGAAGAAGCACCGCAAGAACAAGACCGACACCTCCAACAACAACAACAACAACAACAACAGTAGCAAGAGCGAGGGTAATGGACCGGTATCGACGGAGAAGCCAGTGATTGCGAGGACCCGTGAGGCATTGCCGCGCCTGCAGCTCGGGCTGCGCGGCGGTGACTCGCTGGACGACGAGCTGAGGCGCTTCGCGGCTTTCGTGGCGCTCTCCCCGCGCGAGAAGCTGGTGCGCGAGCGTGTGTTCCGTGACCTCCGCGCCGTCATCCGCGCGGGCTTCGCGGACGCGACGGTGGCGCTCTACGGCTCCTCCAGCAGCGGCCTCGACACCTTCCGTAGCGACCTGGACGTGTCCGTGGGCAACATATCCCTGTCGAGCCTAGAGCGCGCGTCGGGCGCAGATTTCTTCGCGTCGGTCGTTGTCGGTGATGACTCCGACGACGACGCGAATGACAACGACGAGCCTCAGAATGATAACAACGATGGCAATCATCAAGGACAGAGCGACGGTGACGACCAAGAGTCCTCATTCTCCCTGAACCTGTCGCTGCCGTCGTCGTTCTCGCTCAACTTGTCGGTGCCCTCGACCAGTTCGGCTTCAGCGTCGTCGATGTCGTCGTCGTCTTCACTGCTGTTCCAAAGCAAACGCATGGCTGGCATCCCGCTCCCTGCGCCAATCGCGCCGTCGTCGACTGGCCGGGCCAAGTCGACCTGGAATCCGACGCGGCGCCGACAAAAGCTGCGCGAGTTGCGTGCGCTGCAGCTGTTGCTCAAGACCCAACGCCCGCACCTACGCGTCAAGTGTCTGCCCAAGGCCAAGGTTCCCATCCTGATGGTGGAAGACCCCGAGACCCACGTGGAGATCGATATTGGCATCAACCGCGAGGTGTTTGCGTGCAGCGAGCACGGGCGCTCGACGTCGCTTGCCGTCAAGCTGCAAAAAGTGTTCGGCCAACCGTTCGCAGAGCTCGTATCGTTCCTGAAGGAGTTTCTGCACCAGTTCGAGCTCGACAAACCCTTCACAGGTGGGCTCGGTAGCTTCCGACTGTACGTGATGGTCGCGTCCATATTCCCCAGCCCACCAAAGCAAAAGCCTGGATCAAAACGAAACCGCGAGGCGCCAACCTCTTTGTCTTCGTCATCAGCATTGCCCCGCTCCTCCGACTTGCTGCTGCGCTTCCTTGAGGTCTTCGGCAACCGCAAGCGCGCCAAGTACCTGAACGCGAACACGCAGCTCTCACTCGCCATGGATCCTAGCTGCGTCATAGACTTCACGGGCGTCTTTCGGTTGGACGAGTGCATCGAGACGTTCGCCATGGCCTACGACATCCTCTCGGGCTCACGCACGCTTGCGTCTATTATTTATGAAGATCGGCTCGCGCGCGACCGCGAGACCAAGTGGCGTCAGGCCGTGGACACTGATAAAGAGAATGGAGGCGCCGACAGCGATGACCCGGTCATCGGGTAGTTGGTTCGGATGCGAGACGTGATATCATAACTTGAGCAAACAAGTCGGGTTGGGATGATCATTGTTGGTTGGTAAAATGGGTCATGACAAGGTGAAGGCCTTCCACTCACAAGGCACGCCCACCCACCCGTGGAACTCCGACTTGAACTGCTGCCTGCGGTGAATATAGGCGCCCCAAGATGTCGACGATGAACCCTCATCCGTCGCTGGTGATGGCGATGGCGATGTTCTCGACACGATCTGCTCTTTGGCTTTGTGGTAAGCCAGCTGAAGCGGATCTCGTGTGTTGATTTGTTCCCTGTTACTTGGGCTGGAGTCGCTCGCATCTTGAGATGCCTTCTCGGAGAGTCGGTGGATAACGCAAAACGCACGAAAGAAGTTGCGCTTGGCGAGCCGTGAGGCCACGCGCTCCATGCTCGCGCGGTCCAGCTTGGAGGCTTTCTTGGCGCCTTGCCTTAATCCCGTCGCCGCCATCAGCACCTCAACGTCCGCTGATAGCAGGAACTTGTTCAGCCATTGCTGGTCGATGCCGGTCTCCGGCACCGTCGGAGTCTCCTTGGCATCCTTTATCCAGTGCGACTCGCGGCGGGTCCAGTTCAACGCCAGGGGCGATGGCTGGAGTGACTCGAGTGGTGCAGACGACTTGCTTCTGTCGAACGCCAGCGATTTATTGGGGACAACTGCGCACTGGCAAGACGGAAATGCGTCGAATGATATCCTCGCGGCAGACTCGAGACGCGTCATGACCGCTCGCTGCATGGCCTCCAGCTGCACATCCAACGTCGCGGCACGCGGGTCGCGAGGCACCACGACTGACGAAAGGAAGAGCGGCTCAAAGAAGCGCAGCAGTAGCGAACCCTGCACCCCGACGACGTTCCACTTGGCGATTTTGTCCGAGCAGCTCATCGACAGCGTCTGCTTGTCTGGCGGGAGGTCCGAGCGCCCCGACTTGACGCGGGCGATGCCCACGAGCTGCACAAACTTCTGCTCACCTGCAGACTTGTTAGCAGTGCGCTCAGATAAATTGTTGTGGTTCCCTTGTTTTGCACGCTTTACCGCTCTCTCTTCGTTGCCGTGGTTGTCTGGTAGGTGGCGGGCTTTGGCCCCAGTGAGGCGCAGCGTGCTTCGCTCTACTTCGACCTGTTGCTGATGCTCTCCACCAGTGTTCGCATCCGCTCTCTGCCGCTTCTGCTGCTCTCGCTCTGCCCGCTGACTGACCAGCTCGTCCACTACGTCGTCTCGTAGCGCGTAGATTGCCGCGTCTCCGCACGGCGCCTCGCTGATATAGAGATGCAGCGAGTACTCTGCCCGCAGCGCCAGCCGTTGCGTCGCTTCCTTCCACTCGAACATGAATGCGCTGCTCTCTCTGCACTGGTAGAACGTAGTGGCTTCGGCGTACAGGTACCGCAGTAGCGCGCGGCGGGCGAGCACCTCGGCGTGGCAGTCATTGACGACCAGTCCGTCGGCGTTGAGCTCCCGCCTTCCAACGCACTTGTTGCCCGTCGCGGCTGTCAGTACGCGGCACTCGCCGGTGCTCCGCGTCAGCAGCACGAAGGCGGCGAGTACAGTCCACTCGCGACCCGCTGGGACCTTCCGCTGGGCCGCGGGCGTCGTCGCGAACCAGTCGAGCGCCGCGCGCGCCACCGCCGCATTCGCCTCCATCGTTTTGTGGGTTTGGCTGTAATTGGTATGGCACTAAAACGGGGATTAATGATTTAAAGTCACTAAAGTCTCTTGTTGTTGGCACTATAGCGAATCAGTGGCTAGCACGTGGTTGAAGCCGATTCTAAACTACAGGGCATCGCCGCAAGCTTACGCGCCCATTGCAACGTTCGAGACGTCGATGCCGACCTCTTGCTCGTGCTTCTCGAGCTCAGAGGGCTGCTGCTGGTCCTCGCGCGTCTCAAGGAAGAGCAGTGGCAGCATGCCGAGCAGACAGCCAATGGTCACGCCGATAGAGCTGCCGGCCACCTTGGCGAACCGCGTCTGAGGCAGCAGCATCTGCGCACGGGCATGCAAGCATCAGATTATTGTCATAAACCATTAGCAGGACTCGCGGATTGCCTTACCTGCTCGACCGTGAGCTTCGGGTTGGGCAGTCCGAGGCGCGCGCACATGTCCTCGATGACATTGCCCAGTCCGAGGCCGGCAATGTCCGAGAAGGTGTTGCCGAGCGCGGCGGCCGCCATGGACGATATCCCAAGCGAAACGCCGAGCGTCAAGTCAATGTAGTCGCCGGCGATGATCATGATCGCGTTGTCCACGAAGCCGAAGCCCACGAACGGCAGCCCCTGCTGCAGCACAACGAACTTGAGGTCCTGCAGCGACACCGTGCTCTTGCCGGCTGCACTCGCCACCGCCGCAGGGCCTGCCGCACCGACAGGCAGCGCGTTCATCGCTCGCGCCAGGTTGCGCGCCGACGACGGCGACAGCAGCACGCTGAGTCGCTGGCGCGCGTCCGGGTCGCGCAGCTTCTGCTCCAACGCCGACAGCAGTTCCGCATTCTCCGCCGGAGATCGGGGCGCGTGGTGGTGGTACACGCGTGCCGCCGCTCCTATCCGCGCAGTCGCTACTCTAGCGTGTGGGGGCAGCGCGAACGCGAGGCGCAGCATCGCTTGCTACACGCGGGTGAAAGGCGAAAATGCACTTTTCGAACGTTTCTTCCCGGTCAACTGGACCGTTTGCTGACGCCGCTTTTTAGTCGAAAATCCGGAGAAAAATGATGGGGAACCTGAGCTTTCTCCATTAATACAGTATAATTTTACGTTTTTTAAGAATTCATATTCATCAGGGTACTGGTATAACGTTGGTTTTGACTTTTTGGTGGGAAGTGCGCAACTCGAATCACGCGGTAAAATTCAGCGATGGCAACTTGTACGTATATTGTCAAACAACATCATCTTAATGCACGCTATTATGAGATATGTTTTATTTTGGGGTTGTAACTTTGGGATTATAAGGTGGTGATCGAGCAACTTGCAGTCCCACATCGAGGCGGATGTGGTCCAATCAGGCGCCGTCGTTGCTCATTTTATATTCCGCACCCTTCAACACCTAAAACCGCGTCGGTTGGTGCCTATTCCTCTCCTGTTTTACCGTAAAACGTAGCGTCAACGCTGGTGGACCTCTTCGCGTGTTTACTTTTAGCATTTCCGGATTGACGAGCAAGGCGGCATTGCATTGCCGGCACTTGCGCTCCTGCCATCTTCCTCCGTGACGACTAACCTGCGCTCCTCATCGACCACCATGGCGTCCGAGCTAAGCCCGATCGAGCAGGCCAAGCGCACGGTATGAGTGGCACTAGTGACGTGACGGCGGTGAGCGCAATGAGCGTCTAACGGTGACCCGTGGTTGCGCATGAGTAGGCGGCGCGGCAGGCGGTGGACGAGTACGTGCGCGACGGCTTCGTGGTGGGCGTGGGCAGCGGCTCGACGGTCGTGTACGCGGCGGAGCGGCTGGGCGAGCTTGTGCGCGAGCAGAAGCTGCGCATCAAGTGCATCCCCACGTCCTTCCAGTCGCGTCAGCTCATCGCGCAGCACGCGCTGACGCTCACGAGCCTGGACGAGCACCCGGAGATCGACGTGACGATTGACGGCGCGGACGAGGTGGACCTGCAGCTCAACTGCATCAAGGGCGGTGGCGGCTGCCAGCTGCAGGAGAAGATCGTGGCCTTCGTCGCCAAGAAGTTCGTCGTCATCGCCGACTACCGCAAGGAGTCGACCGCGCTCGGCGAGCAGTGGACGCAGGGCGTGCCCGTCGAGGTCGTACCCATAGCATATGTGCCGCTGTCGCATTCGATGCGCGCGCTGGGCGGCGAGCCCGTGTTGCGCATGGCCCAGCGCAAGGCGGGGCCCGTGGTCACCGACAATGGCAACTTCGTGCTCGACGTCAATGTAAGTGTGTGCATGGCTGGTTGGTGCACAGATAGAAGTGCTAACTGATTGGTGGACAAACAGTTCGGCAAGATCGCGGACCCGAGCGCGCTGAGTGACCGCATCAAGCTGCTGCCGGGCGTCGTGGAGGTCGGGCTCTTCTGCGGCATGGCCGACAAGGCCTTCTTCGGCCAGGCGGACGGTTCCTTCACGGTGCGCACGGCGCCGTCGCAGTCGTAAACTCACGATAACACTGGCGGCCAAAACCTCGCGACTTGTTGCGGATGTGTTAGATGCTCTTGTCTACTCCATCTATCTAGAGTATCGGAAAGGGTGTCACGACACGATATATAAGCTCTGCTTTTTCGCTGCCTTCTCATGGCCAGCGGCTGGAGTTTCCGGCCCGAATGACCGAGCGCTCTACTCGGACGCGGGCTGCTGCTGCTCAAAGTAGTGCTCGAGGCGGATCTGGCGCAGCACGTCGTACTGACCCTCGGAGTCCACGGCCGTGCGCACCTCGCGACTCGCCTGCGAGCCGTCTGGGTACCGGTGCGCGTAGAAGCAGCTCGTGCCAAACGGACACGTGCCCCTGTGATCAACGCAATGAGAAGTGAGCGGTCAGCATTGTTGCTACTTCGAAGTAACAAACAAAGAGCAAAGAATGCAGGGTGCCACTTACTTTCCCTCGTTGAAGTGCCGGCACGGGATTGCCGACAGGTTTTTCTGCATCAACGACAACCACAGGTGAGATATGCGCTTCCTCACCGCAATTCAAAACACGAGCGCGTACCCGATACTCGTCAATGAGCGCCTTCTTGCGCTCGGGGTTGGTCACCATGCGGCTGGACGGGATGATAAAGTGCGTCTCAATGCGGCATACGGGGCACTGGCGCACCGTTTGCTTCGGCTGGTCGGCGTGGCCGCGCCAGTTGCGCACGCACGTGAGGCAGAATGCGTGGTTGCAGCCCGAGAGCAGCCCAAAGCGCTCCTCCTTGGCCATAATGTTGTCGTAGCAAATGCCACACTCGAGCTCCTTCGAGAGCCGAATCTCCTCGCCGATCGCGATCATCTCGTCCTCGCTCTCGACGCGTTCGTTCAGTGAGTGCGAGTAGAAGCACGAGTTGCCATAGCGACACAGTCCCTGGAGGAAGAACGTGCAGATCTTACTGCAAAGGTGATTTGCGAACCGGTAGCCCAACACACGCAACATCAGTATCAACATCGTGCGTCGCAATACAGAACAACAGCATGCACTTACGGTGGTGCGGCCGGTTGCTCCGTGAACACTTGCTGGACGTTCTTGCCCGTCACTTCGCGGTAGGACGGCTTGCCATGCATCGGGCTGGGAGGTAGGTCAAGCTCATCCTCGGCAAACTCGCCCGGCGCGCCGTAATAGTAGAGCTCTAGTGCATCAGACCGGTTCGTTAGTGACGCCGCTGCCGTCATCCATCAATCAGTCACATCCATACCATCAGCGCACCTTCTTCCTTCGAAATGAACTCGCTGAGCTCGGTCACGTCGCGGTCAGAACCCGACGCCGCCGGCTTGTCCTTGGGCGGCTCGGTGACCGCCACCGGCCCCTTCTCCTCATCATCCCCATTCGCCACGGCCTGTTGCTCGACCACCGCCGGCCTGGGCTTCGTCAGCGAGTACATCTTGACGGTGCTCACGGGCTTGGGCTTCTGGTGCACGTACGGGCACCGGTCGCCGGCCGAGCACCCGTCGTTCTTGAAGAACTTGCAGGGCACGCCGAAGGCGCCGGGCTTGAGGTTCGCGTCGCGCGTCGAGACGCTGACATGACGCCGCGTCTGCTGCAGCGCCGGCGCGTGCAAGAACTTGCAGTTACGGCCGGCCGTGCACGCGTTCTGCAGGAAGAACTTGCAGGGCACGGGGCTGACGGCCAGGTCCTCGCGCGGCGCGTGATAGAACTTGCACTCAGCGCCGTGGCGGCACTTACCCTGCGCGAAGAAGGCGCAGGGCGTTGCCGACGTTGAGGATGGAGAGCCCGCCGGTCGGTCGCTGTCCGCCGCGCTGCCTGTCGCGCTGCGCCCGCTCGCCGCCGACATGCTGCTAAGGTGGAGGTGGAGGCGGCTTTTCTCGAAGTACACTGTGGTCTCTGCTACGCCGAGGGAAATGACGGCGAGGCGGGTTCGAAAAAAGTGGCGCTTTGTTGCCATCAGTCGTTTTATTGCGTGTGATTGGTGAGAAAAATGTAATTCGTAATTAGTTCACCAATCACAAGGTAGATGGATTTATAAATGACCAATGGCATGCGGCATAAAGTGGCGGGAACGCGCTTTGCGGCTCTTGTTGTTGGTTTTTCCCATCGAGAAAATGGCCGGAGTGATGGTCGCGGTGGGCAAAAGAGAGAAAAAGACGTCAGAAAAAGGGACGTGGCAGACGTAATCTGTCCGTTACACACCCGCCACATAGCGTAACCTGTCAGAGTGTACCTCCCTCCCCCCATCTTGCAACGACAACTTCAACGAGGTCAAGTACATTAGAGCTCCTACCGTCAATCAATACACGTCCTCTAATTAAATTGATCAGGTCGATGCAAGTCGAGCAATTGAAATCATCAGCCACTGTCATGTCCTTCCCATGCTCAGGCTGGGAGCTTGGCGCCGAGGTTCTTCCACGTCCTGCCGGCGAACATATCCTTGCCCTTGATGGCGCGCGTGATGCCGTCACCGACGACTGTGCCGCCCATGACGGGGAGCTGTGCGACGCCGCCGTTGGGACCGAGCGGCAGCAGCATGGCCTCGACCTCAACCTTGGGGAACGGCTTAGTGAAAGCCCCCGGTTTCGACCGCACTGCTGCCACCAGTTCCTTTGCGAGGAACTTGGCCTGCTCGCCCGCCCAGTAGCCCAGCTTGGGCGTCGGGTGGTTGCTCGCATCGCCCAGCACGAAGATGTTGTGGAACCGCGCGTCGTCGATCTGCATCTGCGCATTCACGCGGACAGCGCCGGACTTCTCGTCGATCAACGCTGGGTCGAGCTCCTCGACGAGCTGCGAGGCCGGCCGGGAACCGGCGCAGAGAAGCTGGATGTCGCTTTCGATGGTCGTGCCCTTGTCAGTCGATAGCGAACGCTTCTCGAATCTGTTCTCCGTCAGCCGCTCCTTGAGCCGCTCGCCCACGATCACGCGCACGCCCAGCCTCTTCTCCAGCGCGACCATGAGCTTGGAGCGGAACTTGTCACGCACCGTGTTGTTGGCCACGAGCGTCTCTCGACCCTCCAGCAGCGTCACACTCTTGGCCGGGTACTTGGCCTTGATCTCGCCTGCAACCTCACACCCGACCGCGCCACCGCCCATGATGAGGATCGATTGTGCGCCTTCAATCTGCTCGCGCACGTGCTTGAGCTGCGCCTCGACCGCCGCACGCGACCAGGCAGTGAGCTCAGGCTTGATCGGCGCGCAGTATGTGCTCCCAGGTGAAAGCACCAGGTAGTCGAACGTGAGCGTCTCCATCGTGGGCGACTTGGAGTCGTCGTCCGAAATCCGGTGGAAAGCAACCTGTTTGTCCGAGATCTCGGTCACCAGCGCGCGCTCGATGCGTACAAAGGCCGCGGCACTCGCGGGAATTGCGTTTTTGAGCGGGACGAATAGCTTGGACGCGAACTGAGCGTCCACGAACGCGCGCGGCACACCGACAGCGTGGTAGTAGAAAGCGTTCTTCTCGAGCACCATGACTTCGACCTGGTCCGACGGCTTGAGCATCTTGGCCAGCGACTGCGCGCACGCGACACCGCCTGACCCCGCGCCGACAATGACGATGCGTGCCATCTTCTACTTGGCTTCTTCGCTTGGGCTGTTGTTGCTACCGGGAGACCGGGGAATGAGTTGGGGGCGGACGCGGCTTCTCTTTGGGGGTTCGCGAAACAGCGTGTCTGGTGAGGATCTGACGTCCGAGACGCTCATGCTTAACATAGCAGCAGCAAGCGGCTACGTTAGCCCTAGATGATTGCAGGAGAACAGGAATACCCTCACCTAAGTTTAGCCTTTCTCAGCCCATGTCAGCCAACTGATGTGCCCACTCTGTACACGTGTATTCATCCGAGCAGAACTTTGCGCTCTTCCACTGGAATGTCGGGATTCCCGACCCAATTATAGCTCAGCCCAGCTCGAAACGTACGTCTGCAGCAGCGCCGCGTCGACGATGGGGCAGGTGATGCCCAAGCGCGTGAGCAGCGATGTCGCGACCTCGGAATCGAACACCTTGTCGCTCTGAAGGTACACTTCGAACGCATCCACACCGGCAGCAAGCTTCTGGAGCTCCGTCGACGCCGTCGTGTTGTCACTAACCGCCGCGGTCAGTTGCTTCTTCCACTCGGCGTAGTCCACCTCTACTAGCTGCTTCTTACCGCCGGTCGCGGTGCTCACAGCTGCGCGGAACGACGACAAGAACTCGCCACCGTGCACGGGCAGCGCGCTGTTCTGGATGTGAAGCGTCAAGCCGAGCGCCTCCTTCGGGTGAAGAGCAGTGATGTTCACAATGGCGCGCGCGGCAAAGTCCACCGGGGTCAAGTCGAACCGCCAGTCATCCTTCTCGCGAGCAGGCACGGCGCCAAGCTCCGCACATCCCTTGAGGAGCAGGTAGATGAAGTCGCTCGTGTTCCACTGGCCCGAGGTCGACGACGGCGCCATGTTTCCAGGTCGAAGGATCGAAACGGGAAGTCCTCGCGCCGCAGCCTCGCGGCACAGTTGCTCCGCCACCCACTTGCTCTGCGCATAGCCGTTCTCCAGCGCCTCCGACACCTCCGAAAGATCGGCGTTCTCACGCAGCTTCGCGTCCTTGAAAGACGTCGGGAACACACCGTTCGTCGAGATGTAGTGCACGGGCTTAACGCGAGTCTTGGCCAGGCCGTTTGTGACGGCGAGGCGAAGAACCTCCTGGGTGCCCAGAACGTTCACCGATTTGAGAGCAGCGTACGGCTTGACGAGATTCACTTCTGCGCCGTTGTGGATAATAGCATCGACCTCGGACGCGAGCGCCTTGAACGTGTCGCCATCCAATCCAAATAGCGGCTGCGCCAAGTTGCCCGCCACCGGCACGATCTGGTCTTCGAAACTATCCTCCACGTCCTTGTACAACCCGTACGTCTGCAACGCCTGGGCGATCCTCGCCAGGGCCGAGTCGTCGTCCGCAGCACGCACGAGGCAGTACACAGTAGTCTCCGTGTACTTGATAAGCGCGTGAAGCAAATGCGCGCCAAGGAAGCCGGTGCACCCCGTCAGAAGAACGCTGCGAGGCGGACGACCCACCATCTCCACGCGGAAACGGCTGTATCCGTTCTTACGGGTGGCCGCTGGGTAGATCGAAGGGTCCAAATAGGCTTCCAGAGGAAACACGATCTTCGATGGGGTAGCCGCTTCGTCAACCGCTTGCTTGCTGCCTCCAAGTTCAGAGTCAATTCGAGTGGCGACGGCCTCCAGCTCCGGAGACGAAAGAATGTCGGCCAGCGTAAGGTGCGCTCCAAACGCATCGCGAATGCTCGACACCAACCGAGTCGCCAGCAGACTGTGGCCACCGACGTCGAAGAAATTCACCTTCTTGTTCAGCACACTCGAGTTCTCGAGGCGCAGCAGGTCCGTCCAAATAGCCGCGAGCTGCTTCTCCGTCTCTGTGTTCAGCGCAAGAGCGACGTCGACCGTAAGGTCAACCGATTCGTTGCGCAGCTTCTTTGCTTCTTCGATAGTAGGCATCCGCTTGCGGTCGAGCTTGCCGCTGGCACTGTTGATGGGGAGCGCGTCCAGCTCGACAAAGATTGACGGGATGGCGTAGTGGGGCAGCTTCTCCTTGAGGAACTCACGAAGCGTCGAAGCGGACGGCACGTGCTCCCAGTTGTCCGGCACAATGTACGCGACGAGGCGCTTGTCCTGGCCCTCTTCACCCTCCGTCAGCACGACTGCAGTCGAAACCAGCGGGTGCTGCGCGAGAGCGGACTCGACTGCTCCCAGCACCACACTATAGCCTCGGATCTTGACCATAAAGTCGCAGCGGCCGATCAGCTCAAGATGGCCGTTTGGCAAGAAGCGAGCGCGGTCACCAGTTCGGTAAACTGTCTGTCCGGGCACCACAGACTTGAGGAAGCGCTGCGCAGTCTGCTCCGGGCGATTCAGGTATCCGATCGCGAGGCACGGACCACCGATGAAAAGTTCTCCCGGAACACCGATCGAAACGGGCTTGTAGTCGTCGTCAAGCACGTAGGCGCGCACGTTCGGCATCACCTCGCCACACGACGCATACTTCGACGAGAGTGCGTTGTCAAACTCACTCATATGCGCGAGGTCAACTGCTGACGCGTCGTGGCACTCGGAGACACTGTACAGGTTTTGCAGCTCGCAGTCGGGGAACAACTTCACGAAGCGATCGCGCAGTTCCATGGTAACGACCTCGCCACACAGCCACACGATGCGCAGGGTCTTGAGCTTTTCAAGCAGGACATCGCTCGAGCATGTGTCGAGCACGAGCTGGCACAGCGACGGCGTGAACAAGATGCGCGTGATGGAATGCATCGAAATGTACTCCACGAGACGGATCGGGTCGTAGATAGTGTCGTCGGGGATGATGTACAGCGGCTTGTTGCCGAGCATCGGGCGAAGCAGCTCCCACACAAAGAAGACGTGGCTCGCAACACGGTCATTGTCGATGAATGGACAGTTGACGAGGCGCCAGTCGTACGAGTGCACAGCTCCGCGGTGCGGGCAGCAGATGCCCTTCGGGATACCGGTCGTTCCAGAAGACATGACGACGTAAGCCAAGTCATCCGGGTGAGTCGGCGTTCGGTCTTCGGGCATCGGCGGAATGTTCTGGTTCTCAAGGGCGTCGACCCAGCCTTCATCCATATTGAGCGCCAGCTGCCACTCCGGCAAACGGTTGCGGAACTTGCTCTTGGTGAGAATAATCGTCGGCTTGGACTCCTCCATGACGCGCTCAAGGAGGTCCGGCGGGTACACGATCTCCAACGGCATGTAAGCGCCTCCGGCCTTGAGCGCAGCGATGTACGCAATCACGAACTCGATGCAATGCTCCATGAAGATGCCCGAAATGCAGTTTGGGCGCACACCCACGTGGAACAGGTAGTCGGCGAGGCGTTCACTGAGAACGTCCACTTCGCGGAAGGTGAGCGTCTTTCCCTCGTAGAAAACTGCAACATCGTCCGGCGTGCGCTTCACGGCTGCATAAAACAAGTCGTGCAAGCACTTATCCTCCGGGTACGACGCAGTCTTCGAGTTCCATTCAGCGATCAGCGCGCGCGCTTCCAGAGCAGTTTGGGTGACAACCGCCTGAAGCTTGGCAATGAAGCTACTCGTGAACGCGGCTTGACCCTCAGTGCTTGTCAGGAAGAAGTGATCGCCGGGGAAAGTCTGGACTTCGAAGCTCGCAGCGCTATCAGCAACCATGACGGTTTTCCAGGCCTCGAGCGAGTCCACTGGCGCAGTGGTGTCGCCCAGTCCGCCGTACGCCGTCACACTAGCGCGGATGCGCGTCTCCGGCGACTGGTGAAACCACTTGACAAGCGCGTTGTGGAACTTGAGGTCGGCACGAAGTTGCGCAAGCAATGGGTCGCGCTTTTCGGGGATGGCAAGCAGCTCCTTGTCGGTCCCGTTCCACTGCTTGAGCAGCTTCAGCAGCTCGTCGTTGTTCTTGAGCAGCGTTGGCTCGTCGTAGACTTGCGCGTGCGCGGGGCCAGCTGCGCCCGAGAGGAATACGTGGCGCGGCAGCGCAAAGTTTTTGGTCTGCAGGTGCGCCACGAGCGCGAACGCCGCCAGCGCGCCGAGGCTGTGGCCGACGATCGCGTACGGCTTGTCGAAGAAGCACCCGCTGAGCTTGGCGGTAATGGCGTCCATGACCTCGGCCGTCAAGGCTGCGTCGGCGCTCTCGCCCGCGTCCGACCACGTCCAGTCGACGCCCCACAGCTCGACGGGCAGGCTCGCGTCGCGGAAGCTCTTGCCCCACTCGAGCGCCAGCGAGCGCGTCGAGCCGCCCGCGAACGGCAGCACCAGCACGCGCAGCGGCGCCAGGTCGTCGCTCTGGAAGCACGTCGCTGTCACGCGCGCCGCCATGTCCCTCTCCGTCTTTTCCGACTACGGTACTGCTTCTTGCCCCCCACCGCGAATCCAGGAATGAAAGGCATCTCAGCCAGTCCAAACACGAGGTTTTTGGTTTCTTCCCCCTGACTGTACAGAGTACAGTACCGTGCTTTGAAATGTTGGATACACTGGGTAAGTGGCTGCTTGCGGGGGCAAACGACAGGCGGTGCGCCGTGTGGCGCGCTGGTTGGTGGAATATCAAGCGTATCTGGCGCACGAGTGGCTGAAATTCGGAATGAATGCGTGTCACGCCCCCCCATTCTGCACCGCGAGTCAAAATAAGTTGCCTTTCGGACCAGAAGGGACCATCACTCCGGCCAATAGGGGAAACCGAAGGAAACGCCTTGTCCCGGTCAGTCAAACCGAGAAAGGCCACCAACTATTGTGCACACTTCCATCTAATGGACCGATCGTATATTTAGACGCGCAGTATTCGTCGCCGCGTGCTCCTAAGCGCGAGGAAAGTGGGCGTCAACGCATTGGCGCGAGTGGGCCGCTGCGTGTGCGATAAACTTCTGGCGAGCAGTGAAGGCGGCGGAATCTGCGGACGATGGCGGAGGAGCAGGTGCGGGACGGCGCATGCCTTTGCGCGTGCTGGTCGTTTTATGGTCGCGGCGGCATATGCCGTGATCGCTTCCTCCGCTTGGCTCGAGTCTCTCTGTAATTCATGCGTGGCGCTGACTCGTCCATGGTGGTGGCGGATGTTGATGTGTGTGACTTGCAGGGCGCGAGCTATTCCGACGAAGAGTACGGGTCGGCGAGCGAGGAAGCGTACGAGAAGGACAAGTACGTGCAGGACGAGAGGGCTTCTGGGCTGGAGGAGGGGTTGCATGCGGCCCCACGCGTTGAAGCGCAGGCCCATGAATCTGGTGCCGGTGTCAGCGTGTCGGCGGTCGTAGATGTTGCGGATAGCCGAGACGACGCGGAGGATTACGAAGGGGAAGACGAGTTTGAAGCTGAGGATCAAAGGGGTCCCTATGACTTCACACGGATGCAGCCGATATCATCTGGAACCGACGCGGTCACGGACCCAGTTGGCGTCGTGATGCCGGTGCACGACGAGCCTGGTGATGCTGACTCAAGTAATCTGCCAACCGAGATGAGGACGGAGCCAGGGGAACAGGAGGGCGAGCCAGACAACACGCTTTTTCTAAGTGATAGACGCAAACCACTTGTTTCGAGTCGAAGCTTCAGCGTTCCAGCCGTTGCGAGCATCCCGCTCGCCAGTGCCGTTGATGCCTCGCAGCGCAGCGCCAGTGTTCCCTCAGTTCCGGCAGCCGCGCTTGGGCGATGGGCCGATGGGTACGAACACGTCAGTGATGGAGAGAGTTCGCCACGGTCGAAGCACGCTTTGATCCCGCTGCCTGTGCTGGAGGAAACCCGGTCAGCCAGCTTAAACGAAGAAGGAGAAGACGTAGACAGCGGGTCCGACAGTGAAGGTTCCGGCGAATCGATTCAATCAGGGGATGACACGCAGTCACAAGCGATAGCGCGGCTGCGGTCGCTCTCGCTCCAGCATCGCCAACAGCAGCCAGTTGCCATTCCCGCGAGAAAAGCGAAATCGCACATTTACCCCACACGCCTGCCGAGTGTCTCGGAACTGGCTGTGGAGGATGTAGCGCAAATGGGCGTGCCAGTAGATTTGGCCAAATACGCCAATACCTCGAGTTGCCGTATCGCGGACATCACCGATGAGGCCAATGCACCCACTCGACTGGAAGGAGACCAAGCGTCTCCTGGATTGCATGAAACCGCAGCAGGGGGAGATGAGGCCCCAGAATCAAGCAGCGTCAGAGAGTTCTCGGTCGAGACAGATGCCCCGGGCAGTCAGACTCACGATGTTGTGTTGCCTAGCAGCACGACTGATGCTCCCGAATCTAGCTCCGGCAATCCCCCTCGGCGTGAGACCGAGCAATTACTGTGGGAAGTACATACTCTCATCAATGCGCAGCGCGAAGATCAAGCGAGGGCAGTAAACATCGCCTCAGACAAAACCCAAGACTCCCTCCTTGCAACGGTTGGCGAAGACGACCCTCAAGAGGCTCGCAAGCGTGGCGACTCACCTGCAGGGTATGGAGATGAAGCGTTCAGCGACGACGATGAACCGGGCGAAGACGAAGACGTTGATCAGTACGCGGCCGATGACGACGCCTTCAGTGACGACAGTTACGACACCGGTGGAAAAGATGGCGAGGCCACTGGATCGCGCGATGCCGTCTCTGCGCCAGGAAGCGAGAACAACGCTCAAATGTTTTCGATAGCGGAGTTTGAGGAAGATAATCGGCGCGAGACGGAGGCTTTGCTTCGAGAGGCGCAGGCGCTTATCCAGGCACAACGCGAAGACCTGGGCTCTGCGGAAGATGTGGCTGCTTACGACAACACCCACCACCCGCGGACGGTCGATCCACACGGCGAAGAAGATGATTTTGACGAAGACGAGGTGTCTGACCGTAACGATGGTGATCCGTATCTGACGGACGACAGCGATGATCCAGTCAAGAATGGCACTGAAGAGTGTCTTGCGCCTGATGCCCGAGATTCGTCCAGCACAGAGAAACCTACTAACGCAGACGACAGCACTTCACGTGCCAGCGGAGGTGGATTAACAGGGAGTATCCACCCATCAGAAGAGCAGGGTCATGCTCAAGACAAGAGCGATGAGGGTGCGGCCAACCATCCTAACACGGACACCCTACGAAATCTGAGGAACTATGATACCGCAAGCATGCTTCCTGATCCTCATGGAGAAACTGAAACTGTTGCTGCAGGCGAGCAAGAAGCTAACCATAACAGCGATATTGCTCAAGAGGAGTCGACATCAGTGACGGACCCATCAATCGTGAGCAGCCCGCCAAAGCGACCACATCCACCGCCAGTGAAACCAAATGTGACTCCGAAAGCTGGCCGCAGAGTAACAAGCAACGCATCAGTCACCTCGCACCCAACGCCTCCATTACAAGGTAGCAATAACAGTGGACGAGCTACTCGCATCTCAAGGAAGAGCCCTTCGATTCGACGAAGTACAGGGGCCGAGACTCAGGATGGCATACACGCCAGCCGAAAATCCGCTACGACCGATGTAAGCGTGTCCAAGAAGACAAGTGATTCAGACTTAACTTCACCATCCGCGATCATTAGTGATGGACAGGCTCCATCGCCTGCTAGATCAACTCGCTGCTCGCCACCCAAGTACACCCAGACGATGCCGCTACCAGACGAGTACCCGCCGCTGCCGAGAAAAGATCCTGTCCCAAGGCAGAAGAAGACCGCTAAGAAGCTACTATCTCCGGAGCTGCTGCGAGAGCTGAAGCCGGTGAAAAGCCCGCCCAACTTGCGAATTGACGCCCAGATTGTCGACAAGGACAAGCGCGATTGGCTATTTCTCAACATGTTCCGGCACGGCGACGACGTCAGCAAGTACGAGCCCTTTATTCCGCGTTCTGTGCTATCTCAGCCGTCGAAGAGCGACTCGATTGTTAGACCACCGTCAGCAAGCAACGCAACGTCAAGTCTGTCAAGGGTAGAACGGGGTAAACCTTCTACCCCATACGATTTTGGCGGACGAAAGCTGTTGAAGCCGCAAGATCCGACGCTGCTCGAGCGAGAGAAGAACTGGGTCGCGACCAAACCGCACGACAGCGCAATCCCTTCCTATGATTCGATCCTGGACAAGTACTGTGCCACCATCACAAGTCCCGTGATCCAGCGCCACATCTACCACACGCGTTACCAAGATCTGTCGCCGCAGCTTGCATTTGTATTGGAGAAACGAGTCGAGCAACACTTCAAGCAAGTCGTCCGCGCTGCAAAGTCCCCCGCCTCAACTTATCGAGCGGACCCAACGGGCCAGTAACTCCCTACGCCAGAGCCAAGAACGAAACACAAAATCTGGTGCAATGGACTGCTACTGAAGCACTTTCACCTCGTGGTTATGGGTTGATGCTGCCTAATGTGACGATCTGGATGAGTTGCTGGAAGCCCTGCCACGCATGATGAATCGGGAGTTCCGCGGAGTCGCAGATGCTGTCCATTTGTTGGATGAGCCGTACCTGCAGACCGATGTCGTGGAATGCAAGGTCGAGCCAGCGAATGAAGTCCGGCTTGGTCTGCTCCCACGTCGCCTTCAGGAATCGACGTGAAAGACCCTGGTTGGCCATCGTAAGAGCCTCACACGGAGCACCAAAGTAGATGGAAGCACTGGTGCCATCTCCGGAACTGGTATCGCTTAGGCGTCGGCTGGCGGCATACGCGTGAGGATTGTGATACTGCTGGTGCTGCGCACGATTGATCGCAGCAAGCACAAGGCCGAGCCACTGATCATTAAAGCGCACAAGATCTAACGCCGCTGCATCGCCGTTGTTCGCGGTACAGCTGCTGCTCTGATCGTTTCCTCGACTTTGTTGAGCGTTGCTCAGCAGGTGTTGATACGCTTGTGCCGCCTCCATGCGGCTCACTCGAAGGTTCAACCTCTCAAACACTCCGAGGAACTCGGCAAACGTGACGATGGCGTCGCGTGCGCTACTGCCGCCTCCACCTGCCGAGTTTCGCTGCATGAACATTGCCTCTTCCAGTGCCGACCGCAGCGCTATCTGACCCAGTGTCCACTCCTCGACCACAATTTCCATGACGCAGTACGCGGGGATCCAGACAGCACCGAAGACACTCGCGAGCCCCGCCAATCGCATTTGTAACCGCTTCATGACGTCATTTCCTGCATTATGGAAGAGCTGGTTGAGTGCCTCCCACGCGCTTGCTTGCGGTACGAACTCGTTCACGCCGTGCGCGTCGAGGAGAAAGTAGTTGCCGGACCCGATGCACGCGCGCTGGAGAACATGAAGCGCCTTGAGCAGGAACCAGAACGAGTCTGGAGGCAGCGGATCCGTCCCTGGAAGCCCTATAAGCCGGCAGAACAGCAGCACCTTGCAACTCTGCGTGTCAAGGCGATTAGTACTCACGAGCAGGTCCAACAAACGGCATACGGCAAACGACGGCGTTTGGAAGTGCTCGAGGTAGATGCGGTACAGATACTCGTGCGCACTGCGAACCGATATCGGCGTTGATGATGACGCCGACGACCCGAACCGCCTCATGGTGCTGTTCGCACCCATGATCTGAAGGTTTTCCTGCTGCACGAGCGCCCACATCTCGTTAAAGATGTACGAGATGATGATATGCACGATCGTCAGCGACAGTTGGCGAGGTTCGTAGTCGACCGGAATGCTGCAAACAAACGACCGCAGACCCTCGGGCAGGAACTTACTGAGCAGTTCACTGTTGCTCTCCCTTAACAGAGTCAATCGTATCGCCGTCGATAGTTGAGTCTCCGTCGACTGCACGACATACACCTGGCCGTTGGAGGTGACACCAAGGACGCGCTCTTTTGACGGAGTTGCTGCCATGGAGTGCTGTTGTCCTGAGCGATACGTTACTGGCTGCGAATGAGAGCCTGCAGACGACTCCGCTCCCTTGGGATAGCTCTCTGCGTCGACGTTCGGCATCAGCGATGGAGCCGTTAGCCCAACTCGTGCCGATAAAATTGCGTTGGCGCGTTGCCGTCCTCGAAGGAACCCAGGCCCACAAGTTGTCAAGTCTGTTTGGGTCGCCGAGTGGATTCTTCGTCCATCATGGAGGTGCAGCAGACGCCGCTTGCGCTCGTACAGAATAAACTCTTCCACGTGCACACACAAACGCTGGATGTCGCGGTCGACGTCCTGCACGTCCTCAGGCGACGGGATGAAGAGCGCCTGGTCCCATAACTCCTCCGCGGCCCATCCGACCCCGCTGTCGGGGCATTTGGTCGTCAGCAGCCTTGTCAGTCTCCCCAGCGCGGCCTTAAACTCGTCCGCTGCCGCGGCCACATCCTCTGTGGCGAGCACGATCACTTGACGCTCGGCTGGGTCATCGCTGTCGACGCTGGTGTCAGCTGTACGATCGACTCCATTGTCTCTACAAAACTGTCGCTTCCTGTCTCCATAGTATTCGCGTTTGGCTTGCTGCACCTCAGGCAGTGCTGCATATTTCGTCGCAACTAGATCAACCAATTCCTGCACCGCTGAGTACGATGCGAAACACGACGCCACGGAGAGTGTTGGCGACACGCGGGGCGAAGGTGACCCGACTATGCTTTCATCCTTGTCTCGCCCGGCGGTCAGCAGCTCGTCAGCGCACTCAATGCCGTGCTGCAGCACACCCACGACGCGGCGAATGACGACCTGGTCCGCTGCCAACAGCACATTCAGCTTTTTCCGCTGGCGGATGATCCGCTCGCGCTCCGTCAGAAGCTGGTGCTGCCGCCGCTTCATCGAGTCTTGCAGCGCCAGCAACGAGCTCTCGACTGTTTCTCGCCGCACTTTGAGCTTCTGCTGCTCCAGCAACGCGTTGCGGTGGCGCTGGTCCAGAACGCGCGCCTCCTTGTCAGCAGCTGCTAGAGTTCTCGCTGCAAGCTCTTGCAGCTCGACGAACAGTCCGTGGAGGAAGCGCGCGGTCGTCGGACACTTGTCGAACACGAGCCGCGACAGTTCGTAGGCTACGAGCTCGCGCGCGGCGAGTTGGTTCAAGAGCCGTGCGGCCGCCGCTGTGGCCGCGTTGGAGTTACCTCCATCGGCTAAATCGCTGCCATCGACGTAACACTCGCCAGTCTCGAGTTGATCGAGTGTCTTTAGCGCCCACATCGTAAACGCACCGATCTCCTCGCGGCTCAGACTCGGGCGAGCGCGTGGGAAGAGCACCACAGTCCACTGCGGGCTGCCCACAGCGTCGTGCGCGCCGTTTTCACTACAGCTATCATCACAGCGAGCAGCAGAAGTCGAAGTGGCCTCCGAGTCGATCCGCAGTTCACCCCTCGCGACTGCTCCCCAGTGGTGGTGACTAAATGGCGTGTACGCGAACTTGGTAGCGACGCGCTCGCTCTCAGGCACGCGTGTTGGCGGGAATCGCCGGCTGCGCAGCGTCGTTCGGAAGCGACGTCGATTAACCTGCAGCGGAGACCGTGGCGATGCTTGCATACTCGCTTCTTGATCGTCTTGACTATCAAGGTTGTCACTACCGTCTTCGCTATCAACATCCTCCTCGCTGCTGCTTCTACGCTCAGGTGATCGCGGCTCCAGCGGACATGTGACGCGCTTGGACCAGTCGGAGCGCTCCGCCTCGCTGCGCAACTTACTCTGCACGAGCTCATGCGACTCGCACAGCAAAAGCGACAGAAGTTGCGCCGCGTGCGGGCACTTGGCTCCGATTGCACGGACAAGGCGACCAGCGAGCGCAAACGCGTCGTCGTCCGCGTCCTCTTGGGTCGACCGTTGTTCCTGCTCTGCGCAGTTGTCGTCGAGGGCGGCGGTGACGACCTGCACCAGGCACAGCGTGTCACTCTGCTGCTTCTGCGCGCGCACGCGGTCCGTGAACTGCTTCTCGAGCGCCGCGCGCTCCTCCGACTGCTGCTGCGCGAGTGGCGCTCGCCTCGACGATTCCCCCGGCACCTCGAGCGGCGGCAACGTCGGCGCGGCCGGCACCACACCGAGTCGGCTGTTGGGCGCGCGCCGCCGACACCTCACCTTGACACTGGAGCAGGCAGCGGACGGAGACGCCGCGGCTGGCGGCGGAGGCGCGCCGCTCATTATGATGTCCGCGTCGCTTCGAGTGAGGAATAGGTCGATGTTGAAGCAGCACTATACGTTTGCTATACATATTTTTGCTTTTTGGCATTTTGTATTGAGTCCGGATATCGTCGCATTGTGTACAAGAATTGTATTATGTAAAAGTGACAAAAAAAAACGTACATGGAGCTGTGCAAAATGACATTAGATGGAATGATAATACAGTGCGCGCCATAAATATACGAAGAAAATTGAAATTTCGATAAATCGTCGAAATGGCGCCGTACAAACCTGGGAGTGGGCTCAAATTAACGTACAGGCTACGACGAGTTGCCACATATAGTTTTGTGTCGTTTTGGGCCACCAGTGAAGAGTTATGACCGAAAGTGTAAAAGTTGTCATTTTGGACCGCGACAAAATTATACGAATGGCTGTGTTATTTAGAAAACAGAGCCGTTTCTC